>CM067362.1:16123438-16322582 GCA_034401795.1 Chaetoderma sp. LZ-2023a
TGCACATCAGGTTCAAACAGAGAGGATGAGTATTCTATCCATTCATGGCTGAATACTTTATTTTATACTTCTTTGCTGTTTTTATTGGATATCAAACACAAGAAACGAGTCACTGTTGTTTCCTCTTGATATATTTTCTTTATCTGGGTGACTCCTTTTTATCTGTGTTTCTGCAAATGGTGTTATAATGGGTGGTAGAATCTTATCTGAGTTGCTTTTTTGTTGCTTTAACCGCCTCTTTCCCTTTTGTAATCGCAAGAGCCAAACCTGTGTTTCTGGCTTTTTATCTGTGTTTCTGCAAATGGTGTTATAATGGGTGGTAGAATCTTATCTGAGTTGCTTTTTTGTTGCTTTAACCGCCTCTTTCCCTTTTGTAATCGCAAGAGCCAAACTTGTGTTTCTGGCTTTTTATCTGTGTTTCTGCAAATGGTGTTATAATGGGTGGTAGAATCTTATCTGAGTTGCTTTGTTGCTGCTTTGCCGCCGCTGCTTTCCCTTTTGTAATCGCAAGAGCCAAACTTGTGTTTCTGGCTTTTTGTCTGGAAGCAATATTTATTTTAAAAAATCATCTTTGTCAACACCTGAAAAAGGATTTGTCATCACAAATCTTATAACATTCATGAGCCATCTCATTTTTCTTCAATGACCTTTCTGTTTGTAGCTAGCTGTAATCCTTCTTCATTGTTTAGGCGGGTTGTTGCCTTCACAGGCTCACCAACCTTAGTCATGAACGGCACTGCTTTAACATACTTGTCTCGTGCGGATCATTCCCTTGAACATAGATGTTTTCCCCTCCTTGATAAATATCTGCTCACGTCCTAAGTCTGTCCACATGCCATTTAATGAAGCTGTTGTCTGTCTTATTGTGAAGTTGCCACAACAAAACACATTCGGGTGTGTATTTGGCAATTCATTCATTCAATGTAGCCTAGAACAATGGTTACCGCATAATAATAATAATAATAATAATAATAATAATAATAATAATAATAATAATAATAATAATAATAATAATAATCTTTATTTAAGGAGGTTATACATCGTCAGTAAACTGATCTTCCCGAGGACCTCACACACACACACACACACACACACACACACACACACACACACACACACACACACACACACACACACACACACACACACACACACACACACACACACACACACACACACACACACACACACACACACACACACACACACACACACACACACACACACACACACACACACACACACACACACACACACACACACACACACACACACACACACACACACACACACACACACACACACACACACACACACACACACACACACACACACACACACACACACACACACACACACACACACACACACACACACACACACACACACACACACACACACACACACACACACACACACACACACACACACACACACACACACACACACACACACACACACACACACACACACACACACACACACACACACACACACACACACACACACACACACACACACACACACACACACACACACACACACACACACACACACACACACACACACACACACACACACACACACACACACACACACACACACACACACACACACACACACACACACACACACACACACACACACACACACACACACACACACACACACACACACACACACACACACACACACACACACACACACACACACACACACACACACACACACACACACACACACACACACACACACACACACACACACACACACACACACACACACACACACACACACACACACACACACACACACACACACACACACACACACACACACACACACACACACACACACACACACACACACACACACACACACACACACACACACACACACACACACACACACACACACACACACACACACACACACACACACACACACACACACACACACACACACACACGACACACACACGCGCGCGCACGCGCGCACACACACACACACGCACACGCACACGCACACGCACATATATAAATACATACATACATATATATATATACGCGCAAGCTCGTACACGGTCATTCACACACACACACGCGCGCACGCACGAACGCATATATATACACGCACGCACGCACGCACGCACGCACTCACGCACGCACGCACGCACGCACGCACGCACGCACGCACGCACGCACGCACGCACGCACGCACGCACGCACGCACGCACGCACGCACGCACGCACGCACGCACACATATTTATAACTATTTACAAATATACAAAATATATACAAATTTTCGATAGATATTACTAAAACAGTATTGCAGAATAATTACCTCGTCGAATGTCGATGTCCGAATCACCGTTCACGCATAGATACGCGCAAGGTCGTACACATTCATTCACACACACACACATATATAGCTATTTAGAAATAAACAAAATATACAATATTAGAACACAAGTAAAAAGGTGAAATCACATTGCCCATATATCACTATAATTTAGTAATATATTCATGTATATTTGATTTGAATGTCAGCAAAGTAGAAGACTGAGTAATCGTTTCAGGCAGAGAATTCCACAGTTGCGCTGCAGTGTATTTGAAGCTTTTTCTGCCATATTCCGTTTTAATCCTCGGAAGTTGTAGGTGATTACGTGTTTTGGAACGTAAATTTCTAGTGTGCGCCACCTCAACGGAAGTGAACATGTCTTTCATGTAACCAGGGGCCAGACCATTTCTAGATTTATATGTCATAATACCCATTTTAATTTGCATTCTTTTAGTTAATATATAGTCGATATATGCATCCCAGTATTTGGATGTTGTAAGTGGTATCGCAGTGAACTCATTCCAATTTTCTTGCAGCTTGATATCCTCCATAAACCTCAGCAGATCATCCAATTTTTCTTCACCTGGATCTTTTGCAAACTCTGCCAATGGTGAAGGTCGACCACTTGGTATTTCGATATTACCTTTCTCCTCCATCCACTGTTCAAATACTTCCCATTTCAATGAAAACATTGCTTCCGCTGCAAGAGAAATTACAACGAACCATCTTATAATAATCTTTACCAGCCAGTACTTTATTTGCTGCCTTTCTTGCATACCTCAGCCTTCTCCATTACATCTATAATTCCGCTACCAGTCATCATTTTACCGAGGGCACCCATGTAGTTCATTAGAATGTGGAATCCACCTAACCGCTTTACAATAGAACCATATTTATCTGCAAATTTAGCTGCCAGACTTTTGACAATGTTATATATCGCTTGATCTGCTGTAACAAAAATATCTTTTCGGTTCAGTGCTTCTACTGCCTTGCGGAAACTATCCAGTGATGCTTGAACAACCTCTGTTTTGGTTTGAGATTCTGGGAATAGTGGTGCATATTCTATCGTTGTTGACTCTTCTACATTGTACTTCTTTTTCTGACAGGTTGTCCATGTTGGACTTATGTTTAAGTCATCTGTTGGCATAAGGTGTGTTGGTATCATTCGAGATAACATCCAAACTATGTTTGTGTCATTCATCTTATATTCATTATCTTCTGTGTCAGGTAAATTTGTATCAGTCAAAAGCCATGTTTTTCTTCTGTCTTTCTGCCCCATCTACAGTGAATGGATTTGGAGCCTTTACTGTTATTTTCCTACTTTTCTCGAAACTTTGTGGCAAAGAGCTCTGCTTCTGTTTTGCATTTGTGTCTTGGTTATATTGGTATAGAATGTGTGTAGTAGCATGCAGGGTATTAGTATTTTCATGAAAATCTAAATTGTTAAAAGCAAATTTTGTAAACAAACCTGGAAGCATATTTTCTGGTATGAATACCCCATTACTTCAGTATTTTCATTTACCTGTTCTGCTGCATGAGTTATATACCGCTGCGCATCTGTCAAACCACCTTAAATAGCATTAAATAACATTAACGGTGACCAATAAAGCGCGTGGACATTTAATATGTTATTCACTATAGTGGGCTTGATTAATGACCTTGTAACATTATTTTGGTAATTTTGAAATGAGCCGCTTATAGCCACATGTCTTAGAGAACCAACCACCAGCAAGTGGTCCTACTACCAGGTAACCTCTATAGACCACCTGCACAAGATCACTGAATACAAATGTACCTCTGCTTACTGTACAAATAGTACAGTGACGTAAATATGCTAAAAAAATATAATTCGATAAAGTCACGAGGTGACAGCTCCGTTGATTTCCCAATTTTAATTGGTGTGAAAAGATGGGGGTAGGGGTAATTGGGGCGCTATATCTCTGCAATGCTTCGGCCAATTACATTAAGTAATATCTTAAAGTTTAGGACATATATGTGGGACTATTTTGACAATTTGTTATACAGACTAATTGAAAAGTGTATTTTGGGCATATTTTATAATTGACCATGCAAAAAACCCCGAAAAAAATCGAACTTTCAGGAGTGAAAAAATATTTTTCCAAGAAATAATGAACGTATCACGTAAAAGCTTTCTCAAAACATGTTGTGTCATGTAATCTTCAATATTAAATGTTGATATGCTATATTCGTTAGCGCTGACATTCAAATTTTAAGCCATGCGTTCCCCAATAGCAATCTCAAACAGAAATCTGGGCGTGGCCCTTAATATAGCAATATCTCATTTTTGCAATCCAGATATTCTTGCTAACAAGTATAAAGGAACAGATATCAGATTTACAAAATGAATAGCTATCAACTATTACTTTCCGATAGGCAAACTCCTTAAATACTGGCTTTTTATCACGTTGGCTCCCCTACTATTACCCTATTTGCCCGCCGCTTGAATCTGACAACTGTTCATTTCAGTGACAGGCAGATTGATGAAAAGGCATTTTGGTGTTAAGAGCTTTAAAAGTGACAGATAGACACAAGCTCACAAATCGAAAAGGTCAATGTTAATTTAGCCTATGTTGTAGAATGGTGTTATTTTAACAAAGTCTGACAGATGTTCTTTAATAAAGAAAACCCATCGTAAAAAAATGCTTTAGTGAGAACTGCAAATGGAAACGATCACGAGATCGAATCTAAATACCATCGAGTGCTTTCCCTATCATATAGGCGCATGCAGAAATGAAAGGTACCAGCCACAAACTATTACTCTATTAGCTTATTATTCTGATTTCAGATTGTACGTGTTGTATCAATGGTGGCATATAAACAGTACACGTTTATGATCATTGATTAGCACATCAAAATGTATTAGTATATCTGCTGTTTGACCTGTGATCGTGCACTAGCCTTGTCGTCACACTAAGGGTGGGGGGGGGGGGTGGTGGAGGGGGGGGGGGAGGGCGCTTTGTTCTATATAAAGTTATGATACAGAGCATGGTACGCATGTTATATCAGTTCAATAATGAATTTACGTTTGCTTTGCGTAATAGCCTATAATATTTCTGACACAACTGTAGGTCTACATAAACTGAACAGATGGAAAGCCGAATGTCGTTGGCCCGTATTGATTTCTAAGAGCCATCATCAATGGCTGCCCATCTATTCTAGTGAGCGCGGCTGTTGGTGGCGTTACTATGTCTGCATAGCCACCCATCTACTAGACACCATTTTGCGATTGCACGACAGCAAATAAGTGGGCAAACTGCCTGTTGGTGATAGCCGCGGCCATAATACACAGTTATAGAAACTGCCTGTTGGTGATAGCCGCGGCCATAATACACAGTTATAGAAACTGCCTGTTGGTGATAGTCGCGGCCATAATACACAGTTATAGAAACTGCCTGTTGGTGATAGCCGCGGCCATAATACACAGTTATAGAAACTGCCTGTTGGTGATAGCCGCGGCCATAATACACAGTTATAGAAACTGCCTGTTGGTGATAGTCGCGGCCATAATACACAGTTATAGAAACTGCCTGTTGGTGATAGCTGCGGCCATAATACACAGTTATAGAAACTGCCTGTTGGTGATAGCCGCGGCCATAATACACAGTTATAGATACTGCCTGTTGGTGATAGCCGCGGCCATAATACACAGTTATAGACACTGCCTGTTGGTGATAGCCGCGGCCATGATATACAGTTATAGAAACTGCCTGTTGGTGATAGCCGCGGCCATAATACACAGTTATAGAAACTGCCTGTTGGTGATAGCCGCGGCCATAATACACAGTTATAGAAACTGCCTGTTGGTGATAGCCGCGGCTATAATACACAGTTATAGAAACTTATGTCATTGCTGTTAAAAATTGGGATTTATTTGATTACATTGAATCCGATCAGATCTCGAAGAACCTAATCTAGGACCACTAAAGACGTACAAGAACCTAAAGGAGCGCACATCGCCGTCAGAAGACATGATATGGTGGAGAATGGTGAAGACAAAACTAATTGCGGCTGAAAGATGTATTCACTTCTTCCGTGCAGAACACATTCAATCACCATCGTCGTCGGCCTCGCCGTTGCCGCCGCCGTCGTCGTCGTCGTCTTCTTGATCATTATCTCGGACTGATTACTGTAGAATATTGTAGATTTCTTAGGCACATTTCTTAGACTCTTAAACTGTGGGTTAGGGGTATCCTTGTACGTAACCTCAGCGGCGAGGTCAATGAGATGCCTAAAACCTTCACATCATGCGACCAATACCTTCAAATAGGGCCATTGAGTATCGCACCATGCCGCTGCTTGGCGAGCTCCTTCGTCTTTAGTGATATGCCACCTGGTCCCCTGATTGAGCAGTACCAGCACCTGTCTGGTCCACTGATTGAGCAGTACCAGCACCTTCCTGGTCCACTGATTGAGCAGTACCAGCACATGTCTGGTCCATTGATTGAGCAGTACCTGAACCTGTCTGGTCCACTGATTGCGAAGTACCTGAACCTGTCTGGTCCACTGATTGAGCAGTACTAACACCTGCCTGGCCCACTGATTGGGCAGTACCAGCACCTGTCTGATCCACTGATTGCGCAGTACCTGCACCTGTCTGATCTGCTGATTGAGCAGTACCAGACCCTGTCTGGTCCACTGATTGAGCAGTACCAGAACCTGCCTGATCCACTGATTGAACAGTGCAAGACCCTGCCTGGTCCACTGCTTGAGCAGTACCAGAACCTGCCTGGTCCCCTGATTGAGCAGTACTAGTACCTGACTGATCCAGTGATTGAGCAGTACCAGAACCTGAGGTATCCACTGATTGAGCAGTACTAGCACCTACTTGGTCGACTGATTGAGCAGTACCAGAACCTGTCGGTCCCACTGATTGAACAGTACCAGAACCTCAGAAATTGAGGGATCCATTTCTAGTCATTCCCCCGTCAATTTCTAGCCACGCTCCATCCCCATTTTATGCGTATTGGAATCAATTTAAAACTTTGAAACCTGAATTCCCCGAATCTAAATTTCAAGTTAACTATACACGTAAGCTGTTGAAAATTTGACTGGGAGCTGTAGCTGCTTATTGAATGGTAAATTCATCAAAGACATACAATCCCTACGCTACTGACGAATTCAGTGTTTATGACGGAGCCATAGATCCGACATTATGATTGTGAGTCACAATTTGTCACATAAGCTAACTAGTTGCATAATTAATTGTGATGTCAGATACTTGACTGACAGACAGGATCCCTCCATTGTCTTCACTATTGTAATGAGGAATGTGCTGCTGCTATTGTTACTAACAGACGTCGACAAGGGAATGGCATACACTTCACTGGGAAGAACTAGCTGTATCCTACTAATACCAGGCGGGGTGTCTACCTCACCTGATCCAAGTATGCTGACAATGCGACAGGGGGAATACCCATGGGCCATCGATTAGTGGGTCATTATACCTCTTTGATTGCGATGCGTGCACACTGTCTAATGCGCATGCGCTTAGGAGACAGTGGTGCAGAGAAAGCGGACGAGACAAGGATAAAAGAAGGTGACTTCTATGTGAAAAATACAAGAATACGTTCAATACCACGTGGGGGCCCTTAGTAATGACAGAGATAAGGACATACACTCGATGACCAGACTGTTGTTCAAGACATGAATAAAGTATCCAGCAGCCAGCACACAATAAGGACAAGATGAGTGACTCTATTGATATAGTCCTAAAATGCTGCAGAATGATTAAAGAGATATTCGCTGGTAGATATAAATAAATTTTGGAAGATTATATTTTATTTAGGTAATGTTTGCGATGTATTGATACTGCACACTGTTTACTATACTGATATTTCGGAACCGGTCACCCATATTTGTTCATTATTTCTATTTTTATGTAAACATTTGTGAACACGGCAGTTTATTTGCATGATGGATTATTTTTAATGCGAAACATTCCTATTGGTAAGAACTTAAAACAATCTTAAATATGTCTAGACATTTTAAGAATTTCAGACAAAATACTTGCGCCATAAGTTCTACAATCCATGTTGCTCGCAAAACCTCAAAAGGTTGTCAGTGCGGAGGTTAGACGGACACTTCAAAGAAATCGGTTTCTGACATAGCCACAACATATCATTTATAACGCGCATACTCCGAGTCAACAAATCACGACCATAATCGTAAGCGAATACTTTGGTGTTCTACGTGAAATGGTAGTGAAATCTACCGTCAAATTTCTTTTTACGCTTTTAATAATTTTGGAATTTCAATTTCCCATCTTCTTGTCTATTGAGTGTCCGTATTTATAACTTATAAATACGGACACTCAATAGTCAAGAACATATGGTTCTAATAATAGTTGTTCTAGTAAAACTACTAACTGGCAATGGAAACATGCTTAGAACAGGTGGTGCGCTTGAAAGATGGACTGTATTTGGATCGAGAAGGCCATGTAATCGGTTGGATTTCACCACTATACGTGATACACATGAAGACTAGGGCTGAAAATTCTTCAACATTTCTACAATGTAGAAATGGATAGAGATGGGGTTTTCTTTTTATCTCACAAACATAGCGGTGGTGGAGTCAGAAGAATCTAGAAATGTATGGCTCTCCCAATCACACAGATGATGATAGCTCCGGAAAATGGAATTTTGAAGCTATCCATAGTTTACGCTTTGAGCTTCCACCACCAACAGGTGCACGGAATCTACATACAGCACAGAGAGCCAATTAATATAAACAAGGAGCATATCTTACTGAGCACCACGACATAGATTTCCGGTTCTCGCAGAAAATAGAAGGGGAAAGAATGCAGCTGGCAGACTATGGGAGACTATGATAGACAGAATTACAACGAGTAGGTTTGACTGAACTATGCGGGCAGAATGGGCATTATATCAACCCACATTCATCTCACACCATCGAATATCCAACCCCTTTTTACCAGATACATTGGATATAACATCTAGCTGGCCTTGGAGGTTCTAGCACCAACCACTCCCAGCTGAAAACACACACACACACACACACGCACGCACGCACGCACGCACGCACGCACGCACGCACGCACGCACACCGTGTGACAATATATGGGCCTACTATACATAGCTGACTTACCAGTGTTATACGTTTCGGCGTTGTATGTGTGTCATATTGCTCTTGGTTACTCACTTTATACCATAGACTCTTGATCATATGATCAAAGTATCTAGGCAAACCCACAACTGTACATGCTGATGGTTAACTCAATGCGATCAAAATGACCCATATAGTGAAGTGTTATTCCGAGAATTAGGTATCCTTGAGATGATCCACTATAATCTAGTTCTCGCCATGGACTGACCTGAAGAGGATTATTCGTCACCCTTTCTGACAGAGGGACAGGTAGTCTGGTGACTAGTCAGTCAGGCAGGATATTGGTAAAAAGTGTACGCACGTACACACGACACACTTACCACGTGCACGTACACACAGAACACTTACCAACCCTCAAAACGTCCCATATCGGAAACTTATGCTATAATGAGTTTTGAAATTTGAAAATGGACGATTATATTCACTTGACGACTAAACACTTTATATTTCACCATATGCGAAGACGCCAATCAGACTTGTGGCTACAGAAGACAGGGGCCGTATTTACAAGGAAGGCGTAATGACATAATGGATACAACAGACCTTAGCTGATTTATAGTGTATGAGCTAATAGAGCTCCACCAATAAATGATAAATCATCTACCGAATGTAAAGCGGTGCTGAACAACAGACATTGACATAGACATCAGCTGGTCTGTCAATCTGCATGAGCCAGTCAAACCTCCAGTGCTATTGATATGAGTGTGGGGTGGGGTGGGTGGGGGGGGGGGGGGTTATGGAGGCTGTATGTTTGCGATAAGATTCCTATGTGTTTGTGGATGAGGGATCAGCTAATATGACAGGTGTTAGTTGTTAACAAATCATGGTGGTGCAAATCCAGGCATTTACACAGAGAATCTACGTATGCCGACCAATCTGCCGTTACCTGTCAAACATCTTCAATACACCACGCCACTCAGCTAAGGACCTTAGCATAAACTATACAAAACACTCCAAACAAAGTTCTGAGGCTGAATAAGGAACATTATTGGATAAAAGTATTAAAAACTACACACCCATATTGCATTAGCAAAAAAAGCCTGAAACCTTAGCAATATCGCACAATTCTGATTGGCAGGCATGCGCCACACTGTTGTAAATGCTTGGATCAGCCTGAGATACAGACATGTACGTACACACAATAATAATAATAATAATAATAATAATAATAATAATAATAATAATAATAATAATAATAATATCGTCATCATCATCAGCACCATCATCATCATCATCACTGATTGGCAGGCATGCGCCTACCTGGTGAAAATGCCTGGATCCGCCAAACTCCCTCATGCGCACACAGACACACATGCTGACAATAACGCTACTCATTCTTTCTACCACACAACAAAAGAGGTTTGACAGGTAAAGGCAGATTGGCAGGCATGCGTAGACTCTCTGTATAAACGCCTGGATTTGCACCACCAGAATTTGATTGCAAAGAGATGTGTGTTGTTTGTGGGGAAACGATCTCACAGGGAAATGACAGATTTGTGAGAGATGGCGATATTGAGCATTTTTCTAAAACAGGTTGTAGGAAAGAATATAATGTCAAATTAACTTTTAACCACTCTAGGCGGATTGCAAGCAAACACAGACGAGCTACAATCATCCATGCATTGCTTTGACGACATGGCCAATGATAAACCGGCAGTCATCTTTTGGGTAATAGCTGATAATCTACAGGAATCCATAATCCGTGAGCGGGAAGCAAATTGGAAAGGTAAGCTTTCTGAAACTGGCAAGATGTTACCATGTCATACAGCAGCAGGACGGCCTAATGAGGGCCAACAGTCACTACCTATTTACTTACGATAACTGGCAACAATTATCCCTTTTAGTTCATTATGCAATTATGGATGGGGCCATCATAGGGAGATAGCCAGATGAAATGGCATTTCCATAATGACGAAAATGTATAACGCACCCGCAAACAGGTATAAAGCTAAACTTTTAACAGCCATCCGACGTGAAACAACAAGCATTCATTTCTGTATGAATATGAATTTCTGATATGAATAGATCAGTTTCAAGGAGAGTGAGAGCTAATAGCGAATGGACTTTTCCATTTTTAGCTATGTCCCGCCCATCTCTAGGTAACCTCCGCCTAAGGCTGCGCGGTATGGCATAATGTCAAACCGGTGACGATGTCAATTTTCAAACCGGTTTGAACCGTATCTCGGTTTTATGGGGTGGGGTAGGGGCCAAAGAGCAATGGGTAAAATTATTGTATGTAATATTTTTTCGATAAATATGTAGCAAGTGTATATGTGTTGTCGCGAACGTTTGACCTAAAATACACGCTCACGACATTCAATCTCTTTAGAAGCATCAAGAATAAGGTATATAACATTAATTTCTCAGTATGTCAGTAATTGTTAAAATCTACCTTCTTACAGACTAACAATAATATGTTCCATTTACAATCGATTAACTCTAATGCGAGAGATGTATCGCTTGTTTAATCAGTGCGCGTTGAACAGCTGGATATATAGGCCTACTTAATGTTTGTTAAATAGTTAAATAATGTAAATAATAATCTTTAGACTGCTTGTCGAAAACGACCCAGACGTATATACTGGTCTGGCGTTTTGTTAGCTTACTAAAATACTTACCACTCAATTCACTGTTTGCTATAAGTCACCTGACTTAGATATCTCAGAAAATGTTAGCCTATTCATTCCCATGGTGTGGGTTCCCTTGTAAGCAAGGTCAGCAGAGATACTTTAACTCTAAAGAAGTCATTGCTTTAGGGAACCGGTTCCTCTATTCCTATAGAGAACATATAAACGAGTCTGTGAGCATGCGCACTTATGCTACTATGCATGCGACCGAGTCCAAGCCGTCATTAATTAATTCCACAAATTTTTAATAATGATTTGCAATTTAACGATGCGGGGTGGCCGAGATGGGCCACAGTGAATTGAGTGGTAAGTATTTTAGTAAGCTAACAAAACGCCAGACCAGTATATACGTCTGGGTCGTTTTGTAACACAACAAAAATACTAAGCCACTCAATTCACTGTTTGCTAAAACATAGAATTGGTCAGAGCCCAAATACTAGGTGGGTTGGTAAATTGCAAATCAGAAATGAAATGTTAATCACCAAAAATACTAAAACCAACTAAATCGCCGAAGTGCTGAAAGAGCACGAACAAACAAATGTTCTAAATAAAATACACTAAAATAATGATAATTAGAAAGTCTCAGCAAAGAGAATTTAAAAACAGACGTGAGATGGTGAAGAAGACGGATGACTAAAGAATCTAGGCAATTGAGACTAGGTTTGAGTGGCGAAACTAGAAATGTCAGATTGTGAATTGAATCTGATCTTTCAGATAAAAATAATGTAGAATCTGACATTTATACTGCAACTTACATAATGTCGTCCACTGATAGATCTGCATAGAATGCGAAGGAGAAGGCCATACCACGAACACCGTGTGCCTTAACACAAACTGAGTGTCTCCTGGAGATACATTCTAGTGTCAATTAATGGTGTCTGCAATCCAGTTGATAAGATGCGCACTTACTAAACACATTTGCATAAGTAATCTGACCGGTAGATCTGCATAGAATGCGAAGGAGAAGGCCATACCACGAACATCGTGTGCCTTAACACTTACTGAGTGTCTCCTGGAGATACATTCTAGTGTCAATTAATGGTGTCTGTAATCCAGTTGTTGAGATGCGCGCTTACTAAACAAATTCACATAAGTAATCTGAACAGTAGATCTGCATAGAATGCGAAGGAGAAGGCCATACCACGAACATCGTGTGCCTTAACACTTACTGAGTGTCTACTGAAGATACATTCTAGTGTCGGTTAATGGTGTCTGTAATCCAGTTGATGAGATGCGCGCTTACCAAACAAATTTGCATAAGTAACCTGAACGGTGTTTCAAAAAGATCTTTTAAATTGGGTATAGTTTTCGGAAAGGATTGAAATCAATTAATTAGGTTTTATATATATAAGATCTCTTCAAGGGCAAAGAATGAGGGCAGATCTCCTACCACCTAGAAAAGATCACTCACAAAAAGAATATGAATATCAAAATGCCATCTAACAAACGCGGCAGCTAGTAGAAAAAGAATGTTTCAGAGTTATACAATTAAACAGATGGACCCAAGAATGAATTAATAGAGGAATTTATTATAGGTATTTGTCCTTGTGCTATACCCTAAAAATACCTGTACCATGGATAAATGATGTAAATACTTAATAACTCTCAAACCGGCTTCTAGAAAATAAAGAAGGATAGATGCTAGTGAAAACAATAACACCACCCCAGCATACAGAGATTTAAGTCATCAAAAAATAGCCCATGAATCTATGACTTGATGATGGGATGTAGAATCGGGCGTGATAATGTGTTGTTCTAACAACCATTTGAAAACCTTAAATATACTCTGGTAAATTCTCCTGTAACAGATAGTTTGAATTGATTAAGAATCCACAAAGAGGACTACGAGATCCACTGAATAACTCTCATTGGGCCAAGCAGGAGTGATTAAAGGGATAATACATTCTGCTGACAAAAGTTCTTAAAGACAATTGTACTAGAAACCGCTGACAAAAGTTCTTAAAGACAATTGGCACTAGAAAGTTAAATTGAAGATATTTAAACAAAATGTGAAGTCTATGACTGAGCCAGAGCATCTACCGCCATAGCATAGCCTGGAGGAAGAATATGAACATCAGGACTGGACACTATACTGAGTAGAAACTTAATGGGATGTAATAAATGAGCTACAAGGAAAATCATTCTACCTGGAATGTGAGCTGCTGAAAGATTTCCTGACATCTCCACCGCAGGAGGAAGACCAAGACTCCAGACAAAATATGATAACCTCAACTGCCCTGCTTGTTGATGAAAGTCACTACTATAGAAATGACTGCATGAGCAGATAGGTGGCTTGTGAAAGAGACAATATCTCTTCATTCTCCAATATTCCAGAGTATTGAAGAGGAATACTAGAGTATTAGTTCCTGTTCTAGTTCCTGAAAAGGAAGAGAGTAGTAAGACTACTTTACCTGATTCCATAGACACAAGAACGAGAGAAAATTCTATAGCGATCTCCCTCCCCCCCACCCCCCAAAAATCCACGTAAGAACAAGGCATCAAACTGGACCTGCAGATGGATAAACTGGTGAATTGGTACCGATGACACCCAGCGAATGGAAATGCAGTGTATGCGGTCTTGGGGAGGGACACAATTCTGAATTACCAGACTTGTCCTTCGTACACAAAACTGACGCCATTCGGCCCAAATTTTAACACAGTTAAGGAACCTTCCAAGCTAGAGGAATCCCAGACTGGCCATGATGTAATTAAAAGAACCCAGATCTAGTTAGGATCAATTCTGTATTTATGGAAATATCAGAAAACACTGTCCCTTATCCTTGACGAGACCAGTGATGACTGGCCAAAATGACTCCATGTCCATATTATTCCTCTCATCGATGAACTCCATTTCTGAGACAACATATCAGGAAAAGAGTTGAATATTATAAAACGATTTGACTAAGTAATTTTTGTCTCAAACAGTATCAAAGCAGCCATGAGTTCCAGATAAAATAACTCCAAAATATACAGCAGAATTAGTAGTAAACCATAAGGACATGAAGTGTAAATTTTTTGGAAGTTGTCAGAAAAGGATAAATATATGAGTTGAAGATAAGAGCCGAGACCCTATAAAAGATGATCTGCCGGCACCTCATAATCCTTAGTCTTTGGATTCTGCCATTCCTCCACTGTATCCTACTTGAAAAGAGCAGCACATTATTGATCAGGAACAGAAGCAGGACTAATGTCAGAGGAGACCAACATGGTTTGATAGAAAAAAGGAGGATTCAATGACTACGTTTATTGTACCGTATATGTAGGAAATCTGCTACCTAAGACATGCATGAGGCTAGCTATACCCATCCCCACCCCTGATAGAGTAGAGATTATATAGAAGCGCTTAAGCATGACAGCTAAGACCAGAATAAAACTGCAGAATCTTATTTTACAAATCTAATTTTAAAACAAAGCTAGTATGATATGAGCCCAATTGTTAATATCTTTATCAGATGATTAAACAGGAAAGAAGTCCATCAAACCTGTGACCAGATCAATGATGGATAAGGACAAAAGACTGAAACTACACAGAAGGGTAAAAGGAAAAAACCCATATTCCACAATCCATGCGAAGGAAATTACCCAATCATCTTGGTTAGGCCCCCTTAAGGAATTTATTTAATAATGCCTGGGAAAGTTAGAATTTAGAAGAATAAAAATAGGCTTGAATAGACAAGGCTGAGCTCTATATGAAAATAACAGAAATACACATATCACCAGACAAATAAAAAGATCAAAATTTCTACTGAAATTTTGATAAGACAAAAAAGATTTTATTGTTTTAACAAGCTTACATTCACCCATAGATATGCTTCATCGTGGTGAGGGATCCTACTGATAGAAAAGAAAGACTGAAAAACTATGTTAAAAATAAATCAGGCCAGATATGATAGCAAACCACTATTCACAATTAAAATAATAAAGACTGACGCAATTATTTGCAGATTGATATTAGGAGAATCGAAAGATGACTGATTCCAATTTTTTGAGGGAACAGGTCGAAAGATGGAGACTGATGTCTCTAATACATGAGAAGATTCAGGAGCAAAACGAAATCTAGTGAAATCAAAACGACAAAAGAACTGCTAGGATCATAAGAAAAAATAAAAAATTTCCTAGAAGATAAATGCGAAGATTTGGGTGTACACAAGTTTTCGAAGGATGAGGATAATTGGATGGTTCAGCCATTGCACTAAGAGCAACTAATAAAGAATTAAAGAATTAAAAATAAGAGCCCCTGAAATAGGGCATTTAAATTGTCAAACGTGATTTAGAAACAAACAATACCAGCAAAACAACAGAAGTGAATTGATTTGGTATACCTAAACCAGAAGTTTAATTATAATCAGTTGCTATACCATAAAAATTGAGAGTTATAATCTAGGTAATAATACTGAGCACAGGACAATTAGGCCTTATGGTCATCTCTTCTTCATTTATCTCCATGCCTGTGCCGTCACTTCTGGTCATGGGTTGCGTGTACGGTGTAGTCATGCATTGCCTTGACTATGCCAAAGCCTACCTAAACCATTTTCAAATGTTTAAGAGATGGTGTGGAAACACCATGTTCAGACACAAAACATTTCACAGTTTGCACACCCCTTAGAGAAATTTTTTCTTTTGCTAACTAGGTTAGTTCCCCCCCTCTCCTGGTAGACTTTCAGATGATTTCCACGAGTAATAGTCCATTTGCAAGCAGAATGTTATATTTGACTATAACACTTAATCGCTTGAGAGCCGATAGAATGATCCATCATAGCCTGGGTACGTGCTCTATATATCCAATTTCGCCCAAGTTAAGTACCCGCAGAAAGAATTTCCAAAATAATGAGAGATTAGATTATACATTAAGTAGGAAAAAACCCATCTTAGGGCTAATAAAAGGGGCTGATAGTCAAGAGCTTTCCTGATCCAAAGGCTATGCTTGCTACTAAAACACTGAGATCAACACACATCTCTGATATAGTAAAACTTGGTCATCAAAGTTTGTAGCGTTTACTATCAAAATATTAACCATTTAACTCTCGAAGTTATTAGTCATAAGTTGCAACTGAAATAAGTTGACTCTGAATGAGTACCAGCAAATATGGGAGTGGCGTATTTACTTAAAAATCCATAAATAGGTCGCACATTTATGCTCAATTTACATGTTCTAAAAAATGTGCGCGCACTATATACAAGGATAAAACTTATTTTCCTCTGAATTTTTAAACATCTTAACGTCTGAAGATACCACGAAAACTCCCCTGCACAAATTTTGTCACCTCGCGGCTATGCTTAATGTGTACCTCAAAACATCATTCGCAGAAGTGAAATTATTAAATTGAACAGCCTAAATATCATCAAAATTAATCCTAACTTGACATAAATGTCGTCTTCATAATATAAAAATCAGAATCACGTGATAATCACATGATATATAAACCACGTGATATTATCTGATCAGATCAGGTTAAAGCAAATTTTAATGAAGTATCTTAAGCGCGTACTCGGATATAGTTATCCTGGAATCGGAAGTTCGGCAATGAGATCTACGCTTCTCGTCAGCGCCTCCAAACGGAGATTTACTTTGCCACTGGCTGGCTCGCTAACATTAGACGCGGCCTACCCAGTTTAATTATCGGGCGTTCAAGCAATTTTTCTAGAACATCGCATTACGTTTTAGATCATTTTATGTTGGTCACTTACATTACAATATAACCAGTAATATATATGTTAAATTTTATCGCTAGATTTAAAAATCAAGTGGACGCAAGTTTCTCGCTAGATTTACAAATCAAGTGAGCTTGATAATCTGACACAGGCTTAATAGCCTATCTAACAAAAGAGGGTTATGTGATTACGAGGATTCAAATCAGTATCGTAATTTTGAACATCCGGGCATTCCGAGATCGTCCGACATTTGCCAATTTACGACACACTAAAGAGAATATCCCATAGCAACGCAATGTTTACATTTTTCATGAAACTAAGGGCATAAAAAAGACTTGTGTCGAATAACCCCGCCCGGTATTTAGAAAACATAAAATCTCGAGTAATCTTTATAAGATATTAGATAAAAGGTAAAAAGGTTTCACGGCCCATTGCTAGTAATGTTAAATTAGCCTGCAAAAACGGCGACAATTTAAAGCGAAGACCGAATCGCGAATTAATATGATGGTCTTGTCTTTATTGGAATACGACTGACATGACTGATCATCATTAAGTAATTGCGAGTTTCATGTTAGTTGGTTAGTAACGGTCCTTAGAAGGACCACTCGCTTTTCTTCAGGAGATGATCGTGGTGTATCCTTGTGGTGTTTATCCGGTCCACCCGGCCTGTTTGCACCGGTGTCACATTCTTAATAGATCCAATAACTTCCCAACCGGTATATTACATAGTTATGTAGGATACCTTATAAAGGATTCGATCTAAACCGGTATGTAGTATACTACCTTATGTAGGAAAGAATGACGCTCGGAAATACGTACCTAGTCAAAACTCTTAATGATCCACTAACTTCCCAACCGGTATGTTACATATGTTATGTAGGATACCTTTCGTAGGAGATGTTCCAAACCGGTATATAGTATACCTTTCGTAGGAACGAGCCTGGTGGCTAAAATAGGATCATAGTTATTGACTTCACCTGGCTTGTAATGTGAAGCTGGCACCATTTTCTTTCAACTTGGTCACAACGAACTTTCTGTTCATATTCACGTAAATTATAAACATTTTACATAAGTACTATGACTTATTCAACAAAGACTGCTTGTTCTGTGGTATTCATGAAAAATCAAATGTGGATGTAGCTCCACAAGATTATGGAATGAATAGGATTTGTTGAGATAAAAGTTAGGTGTTTCCTGTAATACAGAAAATTAATTAGTGACGGCTTGGACTCGGTCGCATGCACAGTAGCATAAGTGCGCATGCTCACAGACTCGTTTATATGTTCTCTATATGAATAGAGGAACCGGTTCCCTAGAGCAATGACTGCTTTAGAGTTAAAGAGATACTATCAAGACTACCCAATGGAGGGATGTATCTCTGCTAACCTAGGTTACAAGGGAACCCACACCATGGGAATGAATAGGTTAACATTTTCTGAGATATCTAAGTCAGGTGACTTATAGCAAACAGTGAATTGAGTGGCTTAGTATTTTTGTTGTGTTAGAAAACTGTTGGTGTCACGGACAGCAACAGTATTTGATCAATTATTCTCATTTTGATATTCTGTTGGCATTGAGTCATATCGTTTACATTGGCTATAGGCCCGATTTATAAGTCGAACTTCTCTTGTGCCGTGCCAGCTAAATCTGTCCACTATATAAATCCTCATTAGCGCGGCGCGACAGAAAGTTCGACTTATAAAACGGGCCTTAGACATGATGAGTTTGGCCCGTTTCAAGGTGTGTGTGTGTTGTAATATTTGAGGAGTTTATATGCTAGTTCCCAATGCTAGGGTCTAGACTCACGCCTGGCCTTTATGGTTTCTGTTGAATTCTTGTGAATTCTTGTGACGTCGGTTTGTGCATTAGTGTGTGTGTGTGTGTGTGTGTGTGTGTGTGTGTGTGTGTGTGTGTGTGTGTGTGTGTGTGTGTGTGTGTGTGTGTGTGTGTGTGTGTGTGTGTGTGTGTGTGTGTGTGTGTGTGTGTGTGTGTGTGTGTGTGTGTGTGTGTGTGTGTGTGTGTGTGTGTGTGTGTGTGTGTGTGTGTGTGTGTGTGTGTGTGTGTGTGTGTGTGTGTGTGTGTGTGTGTGTGTGTGTGTGTGTGTGTGTGTGTGTGTGTGTGTGTGTGTGTGTGTGTGTGTGTGTGTGTGTGTGTGTGTGTGTGTGTGTGTGTGTGTGTGTGTGTGTGTGTGTGTGTGTGTGTGTGTGTGTGTGTGTGTGTGTGTGTGTGTGTGTGTGTGTGTGTGTGTGTGTGTGTGTGTGTGTGTGTGTGTGTGTGTGTGTGTGTGTGTGTGTGTGTGTGTGTGTGTGTGTGTGTGTGTGTGTGTGTGTGTGTGTGTGTGTGTGTGTGTGTGTGTGTGTGTGTGTGTGTGTGTGTGTGTGTGTGTGTGTGTGTGTGTGTGTGTGTGTGTGTGTGTGTGTGTGTGTGTGTGTGTGTGTGTGTGTGTGTGTGTGTGTGTGTGTGTGTGTGTGTGTGTGTGTGTGTGTGTGTGTGTGTGTGTGTGTGTGTGTGTGTGTGTGTGTGTGTGTGTGTGTGTGTGTGTGTGTGTGTGTGTGTGTGTGTGTGTGTGTGTGTGTGTGTGTGTGTGTGTGTGTGTGTGTGTGTGTGTGTGTGTGTGTGTGTGTGTGTGTGTGTGTGTGTGTGTGTGTGTGTGTGTGTGTGTGTGTGTGTGTGTGTGTGTGTGTGTGTGTGTGTGTGTGTGTGTGTGTGTGTGTGTGTGTGTGTGTGTGTGTGTGTGTGTGTGTGTGTGTGTGTGTGTGTGTGTGTGTGTGTGTGTGTGTGTGTGTGTGTGTGTTGATCGTTGTCTCTCGATTTTGTCTCATGTTGCTGTTCTTTTCCATGGCTTTTCTTTTGTTGCTCCTCATGCTTGGGCGTGTGTAATGGGGATGGCCTAACCTGGACCTAACGGGGGTGGGGAAGGGATGGGGTAGGTGTTGGGTCGGGGGAGGTGCGTACGGTCTTATGACCTGATGCACCCAAGGGGGGGCTTTAGGTCAGAGACCTCCCGGCCCCTTTGGGGGGAGTGGGGAGGTTGGGGTGTGGGGTCTTTCGGGTCCTGGGACCCATTTGGTCTTCTGGCCATCATCCGAGCAGGCACCAGCGCGCACTTGTTTGATTTTGATTGATTAGGTAGCCCGTATGGTGACTGTGTCCGTCCGAGGACGAACTCGATCAGTCATCCGGGTTACATCCCTCCATAGTCCCATCGAAAATTCCGAAAGATTCTAATTCTAGCAATTTGGTTTTGGTTTTGTAATCCGTATGTTGCGTGGTTCCATCCGAGGAGGGATCCATTCAGCATCCGGTTTACTTTGATTATGCCGAAATTTCTTGCCTACCTAACCCTAGCTCACGTTCACACAGTGATGGGCACTGTATGACGGGACCTCAATTTAAAGTCCCATCCGAGAAGACTGAAGCCCGTTTCAAGGGGTGTGGGGTGTGCTTAAATCATACACCTATTGAACTAAACCTATTACCGGTATATAACGCGCACTGACATCACTGGCCAAGGTGGTCGTTAACTTGTGATCTTAGCTTTAACGACTTATCTAAACATGAGGTGGGTTACTTAGTTTTGTTGTGATAACTCCGTCGCTCAGAAATACAGCACCAATAAACATGTTTATTTTGTATTCCAATTGCGACATTTTAAAAATCCCAGGAACTCGCGATGTAGACTACGTGTTTATACTGGTTTGAGCAATTAGTCTTAGATATAGGTAATCGTGTGCTATTACTGAATTGATCGAAAATTTTGATAAATGAATTATCCACACAGCATGTGACTCATCCATTACGTGATTAACAAGCGCCAATCATACATACACGAATTAGAGAACGAAATCATGTTATACCCAATTAGATTATGTTACCACTGCATACGAAATGCCAATAGAAAATCAATCATTTACAGTTTTATAAATATTATGGATCGATCGATCACTGAACTCTCTGACTATCAATTTCCAGAAAACTAACAGGTAAGCTATTGAATATTTTGAAACTAATTGGACTAGACGCTGTAGCAACAACGTCCAGTCAAATTAGTTTCAAAATATTCAACAGCATGTTTATCAAATAGTAGAGACATACAATTCGTACAACGTGTCGGACTATTAAGAGTTAAAGACGGACCAAATAGCATCATTTATGACGGAATTATTATGACGTCATCATACACGCTACTTAGTTGATTATGACGTCATATGACGTCAGATGATAGATAGACACTCTGGAAAGGTGTATTGGAAATCTCGTCTCGAAAATCTACGAAGTCATGTTTGTTTTTCGTCTTCTGATGGAGATGACTTCTTTGCAGTTTCCATGAACAACGCCAACTTTCTACAATATTTGTATGACAAATCGTTTACAGAGTCTATGTACTCGCATATTCTGTTGCACATGGCTGGTGGATTCAGTGAAACTGGAAGTCACTAACATCGATGTTTGCTCAGACGCTGGCCATACCTAATCTGCACATGGCGAGGCGAATCACGTCGATTTTTTTCAAACACTACGCTGCAAGGGAAGAACATGACGATAGCATTTTGAAATACAGCGCTGATACCAAGGTTATGCGCATGGCAATCAACTACACATCATCCAGAAGCTTACAAAGGGTCTGACTGCATACAGACCAAGACAACTATAACTATCTTGCACTTAGTGAAATATCAAGTAGTCCGGTCATGAATTATATGGAATGAGAAAAGGTTCATGGTTTGCTCACCACGGTGGAATAAATCTGCAAGCCACAAGATTTGAGGCAAATTCATGGGAGAAGCAGACCAGCCATGAAACAATTCATGAAGTATCGAGTCTACTAAAGGCAGTGTATGGAGCTAGTGCAGACCAACATATGAGTATACCAGAATTCATGAATCCATTTCCTCACTCAATCATATGACGTCATAATCAACTACACGACGTGTAGGCTGGGCGGACGTCATCATCATGACGTCATGAATGACTCGATATAGTCCGTCTTTAACGCTTAATAGTCAGACACGTTGTACGAATTGTATGTCTGTACCATTTAATAAACATTCTGTTAAATATTTTGAAACTAATTTGGCCGGGCGCTGTTGCTGCATTAGGCAGCAACAACACCCAGTCAAATTGGTTTCAAAATATTCAACAGGTTTCCCGGTATAGTTTTCTGGAATTTGACAATCAAGAAGTTCAGGGATCGATCGATCCCAACACGAGCGAGGTGTGGGTGGCGCTTAACTAGGGATGGGCGGGGCATAGCTAACACTGGAAGGTCCATTCAGGGGTTAGAAATTGCTTATTTTCAGATTTGGCCAACTGAAAATGTTCCCGCGAACTCGATCGATGTTTGAGCAACACTTGAAGCGTGCTCTGTATTCCACACGTGTTGATAAATGTGTCCACATCCCACAACCAGATGTGGTATCTCTTACTGGGTATGGCTGGAAACTTCGCAACGACAAAACTTTTCTGGTGGCGCCAGTATCAACTCCATGACCATCAAAGATGGGAAAGACTTTCACTTGTAAGTGTGCCAAAAGCTGCAAAATAAACCGTTCTTGTAAGGAATAAATGGCTATGTTGCGTGCAAGTACATGGGATCCATTGTGAAATGTAGTCGTGCTTGAAAAAGGAACACTTGTTACCACCACGGCAGCGGCGCTGGCGACGACGGCGATGACGACAACAACGGCGGCGGCGACGATGACGACGACGACGACGACGACGACAGCAACAACAATAATAACAACGACAACGGCACCACCACCACAACCAGCACCACCACCACCACCACCACC
This sequence comes from Chaetoderma sp. LZ-2023a, assembly GCA_034401795.1. Taxonomy (NCBI): domain Eukaryota; kingdom Metazoa; phylum Mollusca; class Caudofoveata; order Chaetodermatida; family Chaetodermatidae; genus Chaetoderma; species Chaetoderma sp. LZ-2023a. The sequence goes on from CM067362.1 coordinate 16,146,994, forward strand.
ACCACCACCACCAACAACAACAACAACAATCCAAATAATAATAATAATAATAATAATAATAATAATAATAATAATAATAATAACACTGCATATTGCTTGCCTAAATATTTGTGGCTTGAAGTCGAAATTACACTTCCCGGAACTGTATGGTCTTGTAAATACCCATGATATAATTTGTCTAAATGAAACTAAAGTAAACACATCAGATTATATCTCTATCGCAGGGTATAAATTACTAACGAAGAGGGAATGCCGGGGGTATAGGACTACTAATAAAAGAAAATTCGGTAAGACACGTGGAAGGAATAGATCAAGAAATAGACAATGATTTTGTCCTCTGGGTTAAAATCCGTACCAGTTTAACTCTGTATGACGAGGATCTTTTGCTAGGGGTAGTATATGTACCGCCAGAGTCGTCAAGGTATTATGAGAATGATGCGGATGATAAGATAGAACAAAGCGTTTTAACTCTAAATAACGCGAACAAAGCAATATGTTTAATCGGTGACTTCAACGCAAAAACCGGAGAAGACCGTGACTATGAAGAGTCAGAATTTTGCACTAGACGATTGTCCAAATAATGACCTATTGCAACTTACAACTAGTGGAATGCCAAAAGATAGGAAAAGTCAATGCAAAGGGCGAAAAAACACGAGTGGAAGAAAATTACTGCAAGTATGTAAAAATGTAAATATGTGTATAATAAATGGAAGAATGGGGAAGGGCGGGCTTGTCGGAAAAGCAACATGTACAAATAACAGCTTATTAGATTACGCGATTGGAAATAAAAGGCTTATAGAATACATTACAGAATTTGAAGTATATGATTTTGATGCCGTGCTCTCAGATATACATTGTACTCTTCATCTCGCTTTACTCAATAATAATAATAACAATAATAATAATAATAATAATAATAATAATAATAATAATAATAATAATAATAATAGTCGATTGCCAAGAGAAGTAGATGCCAATAACAAGCAGTCAAGATGGGTAGCACAAAAGAAAGACATCTTTATAGGAAACCTAAACCCCGAAAAAGTTCAGGAAATAAAAGAAATTATTTTTTAAATACAAAATGGCAATATTGAGGAAAATATAAATGTAGCAACTAGCATTATTGGCAACCTCTTTAGAGAAAGTGTTGAAAAGACATTTGGCTACAAAAAGAAATATCTAGGGAAACATAAGAATAACAATAAGCCATGGTTTGGCAAAAAATGTAACCACGTCCGGAAAGAATACCACAAAGCAAAAAAGAGTTACAACATAAACAAAACAGACATAAGTAGAGAGAGATTACAGAAGGCCAGTCGACGGTATAAGATAACAATTAAAAAATATGCACAAGATACACGCCAACAGCTACATAGAAATTTACGTAAGCTACATGAGAGAGATAGTAAAGCATTTTGGAAACTCTTTAACACCACTACCAAAAAGACCAAAGAAAGTAATAAAATAGACCTCGAAGCACTCTTTCAGCATTTAAAAAAAGTTAATGAAGGGGGGCAAGATACAAACGTTGATGCAATGGAAATGATGGATGTGCCCAACTTGACGGACCAATCACAAGAAAGGAAATCTGGGATGGTATAAGAAAATTATCAAATGGAAAAGCTGCAGGGGTAGATAATATATACAATGAGTATATTAAATGTTCGGCAGAAATTATGATCCCAGTCTATGAGAGCTTGTTTAATAATATCTTTGATAATGGGGTAGTGCCAAATGAATGGCTAGTTGAAAAAATCATCTCTATATACAAAAATAAAGGTGATCCATCAGACCCAGGAAATTATCGCCCAATTACTCTTTTAAGTTGTCTTGGAAAATTATTTACATCAATTCTAAACGAAAGGCTAAAGAGTTATGCAGAATCATATGAAATTATAACAGAAGCCCAAACCGGATTTAGGAAACAAAGATCGACACAAGACAACATATTTTCCTTGTATTTAATTAAAGAATTACTTTTTGCCCAAAAGAAAAGGCTTTAGTGTTGTTACGTGGATTTTAAGCAGGCATTTGATACGGTCTGGAGAACGGGTCTGTAGTACAAGCTAAATGCAATATAACAGGAAAATGCTTCAAAATTGTATATAACACGTATAAATCTATTAAATCCTTTGTTAGCCTCAACCATTGTGATTCAGACTGTATGATTAGCAATATTGGGGTACGGCAAGGCGAGAATCTCTCACCTTTCCTATTTTCTATTTTCTTAAACGACTTGGAGGAATATCTACACGACAATGAATCTTTTGGTCTTACATCTATTAATGACATGGCAGAGGAGAATCTAAATCTATGTATACGCCTCGCCATACTGTTATATGCCGACGACACGGTCATAATGGCAGAAACACCAGAAGCATTGCAACACGCACTAAATATTTTTCATAATTATTGTATCCATTGGAAGCTACAAATAAATACTACAAAAACAAAAGTAATGATATTGTCCAAGAGAAAAATCAACACCCCACCTAAGTTCTTAAGGGGGGAGGGGGGGGGGGGGGGCAGGAGCTTGAAATAGTCGATGAATACATCTATCTCGGAATTCAAATGAAGTCAAATGGCACGTTTTCAAGTTGCAAAATTCGAAACTGTAAACAGGGAACAAAAGCCATGTATGCATTAATCACCAAGATCAAAGAACACGATATCCCAATAGATCTACAAATTGTACTTTTTGAAACCATGGTAGTGCCTATTTTTCTTTATGGATCAGCAATATGGGGCTTCGAAAACACTAACTTAATAGAATCATGTCAATTGAAATTCTTTAAATGTATACTGAATCTAAAGAAAAGCCCATCTAATGTCATGGTGTATGGCAAACTAGGAAGAATGCCACTTGACATCCAAATTCAATGTAACATGATACGATTTTGGGCCGGGTTAGTAAATGGAGGTTATGGGAAATTATCGTCAATGCTTTTCTTCACGTGTCTGGATTCTATGTCAAGAACCCAAATCCAAGTTAAATGGATGAACAAAGTGAAAGCCATTTTAGAAATAACAGGACAATCGGACATATTTTTGGCAGAAACTGTAAACACAAAACAGATAGTGCAGCGAACAAGACAAGCTTTAGATCATCAGTATGTAGAAAAATGGACATAACTCATAAATGATTCAACACGGCTAACGTTCTATAAAGAAATAAAAACAAAATTTGAATTCGAAAACTATTTTAAAATGTTACCTTATAAAGAAGCTATAACCTTTTGTCATTTTAGAACATTGAACCATCAACTCGCAATAGAATCTAAAAGGTGGGTGGGTATTGACAGGGAGGAACAACTTTGTAATACATGTAACGTGGTAGAAACAGAAATACATTTTCTTTTCTGCCGCAAAAGATACACAAAAGAAAGAACACAATTTATACCTGATTACTATGTAAGGCAGAACACAACAGAGAAAACTCAAGGCCTGTTTGCGATCTGTAACAAACCAATACTGAATAGGTTATGTAAATATATGCGGCTCTCAAAGAAAAAAGACAGATCCGCTTCACAACAACAACAACAACGACAACTGCAGCAACAACAACGACAACAGCAACAACAACAATGACAACGACAACTACGATAACGACAACTACGATAACGACAACTACGATAACGACAACAACAACTACGACATTAGGAGAACCTCGGACACACACCTCTCTACTACAACCAACGCAACAACCACGGCTCCAGCACCAATATGCTACAATCATCACCACCACAACCACCACCACCACCACCACCACCACCACCACCACCACAACAACAACAACAACGACAATGCAATCGACAAGAACAAAGACGTTGACAACGACAAAGAAAAAGATGTCAAAACAAAATATTTCAAATACGCAATGGCAGCAGCTAATCATAAAATAATAATAATAATAATAATAATAATAATAATAATAATAATAATAATAATAATAATAACTACCGCCATAGTAAAAATATCTATAATAATAATAATAATAATAATAATAATAATAATAATAATAATAATAATAATAATAATAATAATGTGTACCCCATATGCTGTGTAAATGGCCTGGGTGAATAAAGAAAACTGAAACTGAAACTGTTAATGAATTCGACTGCAGTGATTAGATCTTCTTTGTTTCAACTTTCTGACAGATTTTATTTACACAAGGATCGTGCTTAGAAGCCTTAGCAAACGTTAAGATGGAAACAGTTTATAAACCTTTGTTTTAGTTTGTGCAAATAATCTGATAATAGCCTATCAATGGCTCACGTGATTCCAGCTTTTATGTTGAATAATGGTATTCCTAGTAGAGGCAATATATTGTACACTACATGCCATTCCTAGCTAGATTGTAACAGGCCATTGGGAAACGTAACCAGGTTGATGATGATGATGATGATGGTGGCGGTGATGGTGGTGATGTTGGTGGTGTTGTTGTTGTTGTTGGTGGTGGTGATGATGATGATAGTGATGATGATGGCGATGGTGGTGGTGGCGGTGGTGGTGGTGGCGGCGGTGGCGACGGTGGTAGCAGCAGAGGTGGCGGCGGTGGCGACGCCGTTGATGATGATGATGATGATGAGGGATGCTGGTGGTGATGATGATGTTGATGATGATGCAGATGATGATGATGATGATGGTGGTTGTGGTGGTGCAGATGATGATGATGATGGTGATGGATGATGGATGATGGGTGCTGATGATGATGATGACGGCGATGATGACGGCGGCGATGATGATGATGATGATGATGATGATGGTGATGATGATGATGATGATGATGGTGGTGGTGATGATGATAATGATGATGATGGATGCTGGTGGTGATGATGATGATGATGATGGTGGTGGTGGTGGTGGTGGTGGTGATGATGATGATGATGATGATGATGATGGTAGTGGAGGTGGTGGTGGTGATGGTTGTGCTGGTGGTCGTGATGATGATGGTGGTGGTGATGATGATGATGATGATGATGATGATGATGATGATGATGATGATGATGGATGCTGGTGGTGATGATGATGATGATGATGGTGGTGGTGGTCGTGATGATGATGATGATGATGATGATGATGGTAGTGGAGGTGGTGGTGGTGATGGTTGTGCTGGTGGTCGTGATGATGATGATGATGATGATGATAAACGATGAGTTCCAATGTCGGTAGAGCTGTAGAAGAGGGAACCCAAGACTCTCCTCTTCCTCCACTTCTCAGTGGATCCAGACCAGGATAGTTAATACCTCTTCTGATAGGTCCGATTAAAGGGACTGTATTATTTCAGTTTCATCTTTCCTTGAAAAGTTGCACAAGAACTGCATTGTGTCATAGCAGACAGATGGGTTAAAACAGTAGAAAATGAATTTATGTTTAAGTTTGTGCAAATAGTTCGCGAAAAAATAAATATATGTGGAAGTATGAAATTGATGTTGAATACAATAGACCTTTCCACTTTATCCACCCGTCATATGACGTCATAATTAACTACGTGACGTGTAGAATGACATCATAATCAATGACGTCATGGATGGCATCGATAAGTACGTCACGAACGCATAATTGAAGAGGGGCTATGCGTTGTTGTACGAATTAAATGTCTTTACTATTTAATAAATATTATTTTGAATATTTTGAAGCTAATTTGACTGGGCGCTGTTGCTGCCATAGGCAGCAACAGCGCTCAGTCAAATTAGTTTCAAAATATTCAACGGCTTATCTGTATAGTTTTCTGGAAATTGATTGCCAGTTAGTTCAGGGATCAATCAATCCCAACACGAGCGAGGTGTGGGTGGAGCTTAGCTAGAGGTCGGCGGGATTTAGCAAAAACTGGAATTGTCCATTAATTCAAAGTAGTCATTGAAATTCTGATAACGTAACACATTTATTTAACTATTTAATTCCTGGAATCCCAGAATTAGATATCTGTGTCACCATACAGCCAGGACGTTGTATAGTGGAACTAATTTGACAGGGAGCTGTTACTGATTTTGCTCTGGCGGAAATGTCCACCCCACATGTGTTTCAAAATATTCAACATAAGTTATAACAGTTTATCTATTGCAAAGAATACGTGGAATCGTGCCTAAAGGCTTAAAAGTGTTACTTAGTATTGACTTGTTATGTCTAAGGCACCACAGAACATATTATTGTTATTATTCAGTGGGAATTATATATCTATCAGGACAAGTCTATAAAGTCATTCTAAGCGAAATACAGTCACTTATTTATAATCATGACATTGGCCTACATTTCAAGGTCATTGTGACCTTTAATATCCAGATCCGCAAGAACAGCTTTTGCGGTGGTCTTAGAAAATGTCCATTGGCAGACCAGGGATTATTTTTAAAATTTTGCCACAGGAATGAGTCAGTCATTCCAGTGATAAATTTAAAAAAATATTATTCTCTTGGTCTGTAAATTGTCATTTTCTAATGAAAAAATTAAAATTTTGTTGAAGAAATTTGAGCGTTAAATGGTTAATACGTAATTGGACTACCTACTTATATAGTTCAGTTATGTGTTTAGGACTTTGCAATGTGTCAAGTTGGCCACGGTGCAGACCAACTCAGCGCAATAGCGCTTGAAAATAATTTTATTGTGCGTGGTAGGCTATATAGTGAATGTCTCAGACCGATCAAAAGTTCACGGCAATTTTACAACCCACGCGATCTAACTAGAACAATTTTGTTTCGCTCCGGCCCCTTAACGCCAATAACGCAGTATCAAAGGTCGAATCAAAATTTAAAAATAAATAAATAAAATCCGTCATGCTAACTCGGAAACCGTTGGTGGAATTCAATCAGATGTATTTTGCGAGTTACCCATATGATTGCGGATTGCAAGATGATATTACTATTGGTCTCAACTCGCTGGGGTGTGGTGAGTTCGAAAGGTCAACCTGTGTTCGCGTGCGCGCATGTGTGCGTGCGTGACGTTTATGGGGTGGGTGGGAGTGGAGCTGCGTGGCGTTTATGGGGTGGGTGGGAGTGGGGCGGGGGGGGGGGGGGGGGGGGGGGTGGGGGGTGGGGGGGGCGTGGATTTGCGATTGAGCACCATCGACTGCGTGTGCTTAGAGATGTACACCCCCATGGTCTTACCACGCGCACGCACTCACACACGCACTCACGAGCTGTGGCGCTCACGGAATCACGCACGCAGGGATGTACTCACACACGCGCGCATACAAGCTAGACATGGACAGACTTCAGCTCGTCACAAGTTGATGATTTATTTCTCACATGAATCGTCATTGCGTGCCCGCTCCACGGGAACGCTTCTATTTATACTGTCTAGAATTGCCTATAGGCGCGGCCATTTCGCGCTGGGGATTGTGGGGCTGTCTCGCGAGATCTCCATCGATACGAGATCTAATAATTCTCGGCGCGAAGACACGGCTCTATTTTTAGATTGCTGGATAGCTCATAATTATTATCTTCATGCGCGTGATTCATGACCAGTTCTCTTATTTGATCTGGTCCGACTGTAATAGAGTTTGCGCGGCGATAACCGCTTAATTATTTTAATAAACAGCCAACGGAACTCCAAATAACTACTCTAAATAAGTACTCTTCTTTTGCTGGAGGACTGAGTACAAACATGTTTATCATTCCTTCCGCAGATGAAAGTACTCAAGCAAACGCCCACGCGCAGCGTCTCTTATATGTCCACTTTAGCACTGTATCAAACTGACCACAAATGGCTTCTTGTGGTGATCGTGAGAAATGTCCATTTGCATTAGCTACTCGCCGGAGAACTTGTTTTGGAAGTTTACCACTGGAATGAGGGCGATCCTATAATTCCAGTAGTAAATTGCAAAAGAAAAACCACAATGGTCTCTTGGACGGCAATTAGACATAGGACATTTTCTATGATAATGGATTTTTCTGATCTGCAGTATATGACGTCATAATTATTTAGTCAGATGTAGCTGGACGTCACAATCAAAATGTGTAATGAATGACGTATCTAGCTCCACCAGGAACATTGAATAGCCAGTCAAGTATGCGAATTGCACGTCTTTACTGAAACTAATTTGACTAGACGCTGTTCGAATTGTATGTCTGCTATTTATTGAACAGTCATTTTCTATGATAATGGCTGGATTCGATCTGTAACTGAAGGATATGACGTCATAATCAATTATGTCATATACAGGCTGACGTCACAATCCAAAATGTGTAAATGAATGGTGTATCGAGCTCAGTCATGAATATTGAATAGTCCGGCAAGTGTACGAATTATATGTCTTTACTGTTTAATCAACATTGTGTTGAATATTTTGAAACTAATTTGACCTGGCATTGTTGCGGCCAGAGGCAGCAACCCTTTAAAAGCACCCAGTCAAATTAGTTTCAAAATAGTCATCAGCTTACCTGTATAGTTACCTTGAAATTGGACGTCTGGGAATTCATTATTCAGCATATATATATATATATATATATATATATATATATATATATATATATATATATATATATATATATACACACACACACACCGATTCCAACACGCAAAAAGGGGTGGAGCTTAGCTAGAAATAGGCGTGGCATACCTAGAAATGGATCTCTCTATTGAAATTGTCATGAGCAAATTGAGCATTACATGGCCAATACCACTTGGTAATGCACGCCCACACAATATGGACCACTTGTATTAATTAGAGACCACCCATATTTATAGGTCACATATTTTAACAAGGCCAATCATAGATTGTTGCCCTCAATACAATATACTCGTTCTCTGACAGAGGGTGGATAATTAATACCACTTGCTAATGGGCATTTTCATGTTGTCTATCCGTCATATGATGTCATAATCAACGATGTGACGTATAGGATGACGTCATAATCATGACGTCATGACTGTCTCGATTTAGTCCATCTTAAATGCTTAATAGTACGACACGTTGTACGAATTGTATGTCTTTGCTATTTACAAAACATTCTGGTGAATATTTTGAAACTAATTTGACTGGGCGATGTTACTGCCACAAGCAGCAACAGCACCCAGTCAAATTGGTTTCAAAATAGTCAACACCTTACCTGTATAGTTTTCTGGAAATTGATAGACAAGAAGCTCAGAGATCCATCGATACTAACACGAGCGCAGTATTAATGTATTAATAAACCATCCGGATTCAGTGACCGATTGACTAACATTAGGCCTTATGGAGGTCATTTCAAGCAACCGCTCCCAAGATGTGACTTACTTGGGCACAATTATGTGTTTTTCTAACAAAATCCTTTAGAACATTTACCACCGGAATTTCAATATCTCAGGTAAAGACAACTATACGAATATCTTTTTAATACTTTGACTGGTAGCCCACCCCACCCTACCCACCTGCTTGTTGCTATCATAGACCTGTATTAAGTATTGCAACGACAACAACTGTCCATGTAAGCATATCGTCTTCTCTTATTGTATTTTAACCCTTTCATGAGGAGGCCGCCAAAACCGGCCTCTACAGTGATCTTGAGGATGTTAATTTGCAGGTCAAGAGAAGATAGTTTTTGAAAATTCACCACCGAAATGACTGGCCCGATAGTTGAGCCAGTCATTCCAATAGTAACTCTTCAAAACAGTCGTCTATTGGCCTGCAAATAGGCACTCAATAAGCAAATTTTTTTTTTATTCTTGACTCAATTTAGGTAATACAGGGTTAATAAATTATGACGACGACGATGATGTACCATGTCTGTTTAACCTTTCCCGTATTGTATTATAGTATGATTCACATTCGTTGCATTCCAGATAGGGTAAAAATTACAGACTTGTTACAGACAGTCTTGAGGCGTACTATGTGTGTGGTAAATTTCAAAAGAAAAACATGCATAATAATATTGTAGACGGCGAAAAAGTAGACAGAGTTCGCTAACAATAATGGATCCATCTAAAAATAAAGGCTTGGCTTCTTCGAAACTACACCTCTAATGTAATGACCGGTCATCTTCTTACGTTATCATAATGACTAGACTGCCACACAGACTCAACTTCGGATACCAGACAGACCGGGACCCAGCCTATCCCCGTAGCGGACTGTAAAGGCAACTCTGTGGATCATGAAATCACTATGTCAATGGCTACGCAATAAGCCCCTACATACGAGATTCATTTCTCGATCTCGTATCGAAAGAGAACTCGCGGGATATGAATGAATAATGGATGTGTGATTATCAGTAGTATCCTTTTGTCTTTAATCCATCCGTGGGAATAAATCCATGTAGGGTCAATGCAATTATGTAGCAGTATTGATAGACTACCAATGTTCCAAATTTTCAGTCAAAACGGCTGTCAATCATATTGTAGCAGATTGTTGAATACAGAAATCAACTGAAAGTGTAGGCCTATGCATGTGGTAAGTTAAGAACGTCTACAGGAAATTCGGCCACAGAATTTCAACCATATAGTTAGATAGGTATATTAATACGCTAGTGAAGTAATGGATTGAGGTTAAAATATTTTTTTACCATGAAGTAGTTTCGTAGTGCACAATTTCATACCGAAAATTTGCTAAATCTCCGGTGATTCACAGTTTTCAGTGCCCTATTGTCTGTAGTATGTTTAGCCCCATAATTTCACCTACATTGACTTGAGCCTTAATATACTAGGTATATTCCGAATTTAACAAATTCTAGATGAAATAATTTTATTAGGCAAAAATTGGCTTAAATATTGGGGTTTTTCGTGGGTTTTTTTGTGCCCTGCTGTCTGTATGTAATATGGTCGGCTCTAGAACTTCGCTCCGGGATTTGAATACGCTAGTTATATTGGGAATTTAAAAAAATTTACCGTGAAGTAATTTCGTAGTATACGATTTCATCGCGTAAATTTGTTCCAATTTTTGCAGATCTGCGGGTTTTCAATGCCCTACACCTCTATGGGTAGAGTTTAGCTAGAGATGGGCGGGGCATAGCTAAACTGGAACGGTTCATTGTGTTAATAAACCACCACAGTTTTCGGTGCCCTATTGTCTGTAGTATGTTCAGCCCCATAATTTACCCCACATAGACTTGAGCTTTAATATGCTAGTTATATTCCGAATCTAACAAATTCTAGATGAAGTAATATTAATACGTAAAATTTAGCTTAAATGATGGTGTATTCGTGGTTTTCGGTGCCCTACTGTCTGCAATAGGTTTGGCCACATAATTTCACCGGTTATGGTTAGACAGCGATATGAACACGCTAATGAATCTTGAGTTTTCTACCACGTAGTAATTTCGTAATATTCGATTTAGTAGCCACGGACAGTTGTCAAATGCCAACAATTTACTATATTTGGTATCATTCTGTTCTCGATTTGTAATAATCTTTTTAATATATGGATGTATATAACTCAATATGAGCTAGTGCTTTTGCACAATTCTACCATCAAGTAATCTCATCGTAGGTAGTTACATATTCGCCGTATGGCCCCCATTGTAATATAGTTGGTTCACATTCACCACGTTCAGATAGGTGTTGGTATGTCCTGGCATATCGCTCATAATGGGTTCGGCCCCAGAATGTCACCCATATGTTTGGATAGGTATAGGCGTACGCTTACGGAGTAGTGAGATTTAAAACTATCTACCATGAAATAATTTCGGCTCAAATTTAGGCCGATTCACGGTTTTCGGTGCACCCAGTCAAATTAGTTTCAAAATAGTCATCAGCTTACCTGTATAGTTACCTTGAAATTGGAAGTCTGGGAATTCATTATTCAGCATATATATATACATCAATTCCAACCCGCAAAAAAGGGGTGGAGCTTAGCTAGAAATAGGCATGGCATACCTAGAAATGGATCCCTCTATTGAAATTGGCATGAGCAAATTGAGCATTACAGGGCTAATACCACTTGTTAATGCGTGGTCCACACAATATGGACCACTTGTATTATGAGAGCACCCGTATTTATAGGTCACATATTTTAACAAGGCCAATCATCGAACGCACGTAGACCCGAATACAATACACTCGAGGGTAATTAATACCACTTGCTAATGGGCCTTTTCAAGTTGTCTATCCATCATATTACGTCATATGACGTCATATGACGTCGTAATTAATTAAGTGACGCGTTGGATAATGTCATAATAATGACGTCATGACTGACTCGATTTAGTCCATCTTAAATGCTTAATAATCTGACACGTTGTACGAATTGTATGTTTTTGTTATTTAATAAAAATCCTGTTGAATATTTTGAAAGTAATTTGACTGGGCGCTGTTGCTGCCATAAGCAGCAACAGGACTCAGTCAATTTAGTGTCAAAATATTCCACGGCTTACCTGTATAGTTTTCTTGAAATTTAACGTCTAGAAGTTAAAAAATTCATCGATCCCAACTAGAGAGTGGTATGGGTAGAGTTTAGCTAGAGATGGGCGGGGCATAGCTAAACTGGAACGGTTCATTGTGTTAATAAACCACCACAGTTTTCGGTGCCCTATTGTCTGTAGCTTTAATATGCTAGTTATATTCCGAATCTAACAAATTCTAGATGAAGTAATATTAATACGTAAAATTTAGCTTAAATGATGGTGTATTCGTGGTTTTCGGTGCCCTACTTTCCGTAATATGGTCGGTTCCAGACACTTCGCTCACATAGACGTATAGGAGTTTGAATATGCTAGTTACATTGGGAATTTAAAAGAATTCAAACGTGAAGTATTTTCGTAGTATGTGATTTCATCGCATAAATTCGTTCCAATGTTGGCAGAACTGTGGTTTTCAATACCCTACCATCTGCAATATGTGTGGCTACATAATTTCACCCATATGGTTAGATAGGGATATGAATACGCTAATGAATCTTGAGATTTCTACCACGTAGTAATTTCGTAATATTCAATTTAGTGGCCACAGACAGTTGTCAAATGCCAACAATTTACTACATTCAGTATTAGAATCTCAGTTCTCGGATTGTAATCATTTTTTACATATAGCTGTATATAACTGAATATGTACTACTGCTTTTGCACGATTCTACCATCAAGCAATTTGGTAATATGTAGTTACATATTCACCATATGGCCCCATTGTAATATGGTTGGTTCACATTCACCACATTCAGATAGGTATCGATGTCCTGACATATCGCTCATAATGGGTTCGACCCAGAATATCACCCATATGTTTAGATAGGTATAGGCATAAGCCTATGACGTAGTGAGATAAAAAAAATTTGTAACGTAAATAAGCTCAAACTTAGGCTAATTCATGGTTTTCATTGCAATACGTTCACCCCCAGAATTTCACCCACAAATACTTATAGGAAATATGCTAGTTGTATTCCGAATTTTAAAAAAATTCTACAGATGTAATTTCATAGTACACAATTCCATACCGAAAATTGGCGCAAATTCTGTCAGATCAACGATTTTCTGTCTTGGCGTGGTGGTCCAGTGGAAAGAATGTCTGGTTGCTGATGCCATGCGGAGTTGCAGTATGACGGTTCGATCCTCGACCGGAGAGATGGTGATCAACAAATTAAACTAATGGGTGCATGACTGTTGGCTGGTTAGCATGTGGAAATTGAAGCTGCACGTTGCCAGTGCATCAATAAAATAAATACATATACTGCCAGAGCCGTGATGGAGTCAGAGTACAATAGGCTTAAAAAGCCTAGGATTGAATCGTGGCAGATGCATCCACAGATAGTCCCATATGAATCGTCAGAGTGTCAGTATATCAGTCATGTGAAAGCTGGTCAGCTAAACCTAGACCTTTTGTCTTGGTGCGGTGGTCAAGTGGAAAGATGTCTGGTTGCTGATGCGATGCAGAGTTGCAGTATGATGGTTCGATCCTCGACCGGGGAGATGGTGATCAACAAATTAAACTAATGGGTGCATGACTGTCAGCTGGTTAGCATGAAACTGAAGCCGCGCATTGCCAGTGCGTCAATAAAATAAATACTAATGAAGTATCAAAGGTTTAAAAAATGTTTACTATACAGTAATTTCGTCATATGCAGTTTAGTAGTGGCACACTATTGTCAAATTCCAATAATGTACTATATTTGGTACCAGAATATCTCTACATGCCTTGTAGCCAGTTTTCGAACATAAGGCCATGTAGAACTCACTATGTTCTCGTGCTGTGCGAACTATTGTAATAATTCTACCACCTTTCTATTGTAGTAATGTGAAAATATTTCTATATATCCCATATTATTAGCCACGTGTACTGGTAGAACCTGACTTATCAGGCTAATACCCTAACATTTGTACATATGGTCAACAAGATCGTCATCATTACAACCGTAGAGGCTGATTTTGGCCTTTTTGTCGAGCAAAAATATTTGATTTAATAGTTTGTCACTGTTTCCAGTAAGGATATCATTTAATAGGTGACATAGATACGATAGCTAAATGAAACAGATCACGATGTCGTGGCTGTCTCCCACTGGGTCTTTAGTCAGAATGTTTTCTACTATATCATTTTCATTGGAGAAAACTAGGTTCACGGTATTGGTTCTATCCTGGCCACTTAACTTTGTTGAAAAGGTTATCTGTCGGTACAGATACTTGCTTTGTGCATTTCACTAGCATTGCAGTGTATATTTCAGCAATATATTTCCGGGTAATAAGCTCTTCACGTCTGTTTAAGAAGGTATCAAGATTTAGGTTTAAAATATTCTTTACAGTCTTCTTTAATATGTTTGAATGGGTGTCAGGGTATGTACTGCTTCTTGCGCCGATTTTCTACTGACTGGGTTGCCAGTTCTGTTGATTTCTTTATCTTTACATGTTGTTGATACCTAATGACCCAAATTAGATCTGGTACTCTCTGTTGATGCAGTAGTGCAATTTTTCTCATCACTTGCTGCTCTTAATTTTGTCTGTTCCTCTCTCTGTTAAGGAGTTTGGCCTGGAGAAAAAGGATGGATGGAAGAATTGTTGGACTGACCAAAAATATAAGCTGCTTTTCCTAGTCCATAGCTATAATACTGCTCATATCTTTTTGCAAGAAATATTCCTTCTTTTGTGGTATTGTCCGCCTATATTTTTGTCATGAGTGGGTATGCCTTTATATAACTTAATTTTTTCATGAAACAGTTGAGTTTATTCTCAGAATTATAATAACCTCCGGGCATGCTATTTGCCATTGATGCCTTGCATCAATATGTGCACTTGTCGTATATATCATTTGTATATTCTTAAAAACAGTAATAATGATAACATTGTTATTTGTGGTGATGAAGACTGTTTTCTAATTCTTTGTTATAGCTTACTGGCATTACTAGCTTGTATTGTTATACAGATATTTCTTTACTATAAAAGAGTGTCTTAGTAAAACATATAACGAAACAAACATAATTGGAGCTTTATCGCGTGTTCAACCATTTGGTCATAAACAGTTTCGTAAATAACATGTATTCTTAGCAATAATTTCAAATGATAATGAATAGATTCGATCTGTCACTCAAGGATATGACGTCATAATAAATTACGTCACATGTAGGCTGATGTCACAAACAAGGTACATAATGAATGACGTATCTACTATCTAGGTCCGTCATGAACATTATGGCTTTACTATTTTATAAACATTTTGTTGAAGGTAGCAAAACCACCCGTTAAATTAGTTTCTAAATGTTCAACAGTTTACCTGCATGGGCACCGTGATATTGGGATTCTGGAAATGGCGGGTTCTATCGATCCCAATGCGGCAAAGAGTGACTGGGTATAGCTAGAAATAGGCGGGGTATAGCTAGAAATAGGGGGTATGGCTAGAAATAGGCAGGGTATAGCTAGAAATGGGCGGGGTATATCTAGAAATAGGGGTATGGCTAGAAATAGGCAGGGTATAGCTAGAAATAGGCGGGGTATAGCTAGAAAATGACGGGTATAGCTAGAAATGGTCCGGGTATAGCTAGAAATGGGCATGACATAGCTAGAAATAAATGGGTGGGGTAAAGCTAGAAATGGTTGGGTATAGCTAGAAATGGTTGGGTATAGCTAGAAATGGTTGGGTATAGCTAGAAATTGGCGGGGTAAAGCTAGAAATGGGCGGGGCATAGCTAGAACTAAGCGGGTATAGTTAGAAATGGGCGGGGCTATAGCTACAATTGATTGGGGTATATCTGAAATGGGCGGGCAAAGCTAGAAATGGGGTGGGGTATAGTTAGAAATGGGCGGGTTATGGTTAGAAATGGGCGGGACATCGCTAGAAATGTGAGGGGCATAGGTATAAATGGGTGGGTTTAGCAAGAAATGAGCGGGGCATAGTTAGAAATAGGCGGGGCATAGTTAGAAATGGGCGAGGGATAGTTACAAAAGGATCCCTCGAGTGCTGCTGTCTTAGGGATGTATGCAAATCCAGTCGTCAGCAACACCACGTCAAATAGAGGGATCCGATCTGTCGATCTAGTATCTGACGTAATAATATTGATGGGCATAGCTAGAAATGGGCGTGGTATAGCTAGAAATTGGCGGGATATAGCTAGAAATGTGTAGGGTATAGTTAGAAATGGGTGGCGTATAGTTAGAAGTGGCCGAGGGATAGTTAGAAAAGGATCCCTCGAGTGCTGCTGTCTTAGCGATGTAGTAAATAACAACGTAGTCAGTAATATGAGCTACTAGAAGGTATTTAGCGATGTATGCAAGTCCAGTCGTCAGCAAAACCACGTCAAATAGTTTCAAATCTATTAAAAAACGTATGAAAAGTGGGCAGACCTTAGCTAGCAATGAAACCCTTCATTAAACACAGCTTTTGTATCAATGGATGATTCCCGTTTATCCATCAATCATATGACATCATAATCAACAACGTGATGTGACGGTTGACGTCATACTCAGTTACGTCATGAATGACGTAGCTAAGTTCGTCACGATCGCTTAATTGAGCGTTGTTGTATAAATTGTATGTCTACTATTTAATACACATTCTGTTAATTATGTTGACACTAATTTGACTGGGCACTTTTGCCGTCATAGGCAGGAACAGCAACCAATCAAATTAGTTTTAAGATACTCAACAGATTACCCGCATAATTTTCTGGAAATTGATAGTCAGGGAGTTCAGGGATTGATCGATGCAACACGGGTGGGGTATGGTTCGAAATGTGTGGGGTATAGTTAGAAATGGGCGGGGCATAACTAGAAACGGGAGGGGTATAGCTAGAAATGGGTGGGACATAACTAGAAATGGGCGAGGTATAGCTAGAAAGGGTCGGAGCATGGCTAGAAATGTGCGCGGTACAGCTAGACATGATCGCGGTATAGCTAGAAATGGGCGAGCATAGCTAGAAATGGGCGGGCTATAAGTAGAAATTGATGGGGCATAGCTAGAAATGGGAGCGGTTTAGTTAAAAATTGTCGGGTATAGCTAGAAATGTGTGGGTATAGTTAGAAATGGTTGGGTATAGTTAGAAATGGTTGGGTATAGTTAGAAATGGTTGGGTATAGTTAGAAATGGTTGGGTATAGTTAGAAATGGTTGGGTATAGTTAGAAATGGTTGGGTATAGTTAGAAATGGTTGGGTATAGTTAGAAATGGTTGGGTATAGTTAGAAATGGTTGGGTATAGTTAGAAATGGTTGGGTATAGTTAGAAATGGTTGGGTATAGTTAGAAATGGGCGGGTTATAGGTAAAAAAGGATCCCTCGAGTGCTGCTGTCTTAGAGATATATACAAGTCCAGTCGTCACTGACAACACGTCAAATAGAGGGATCCAATCTATCGCTCTAGTATCTGACGTCATAATGAATTACGTCACTAGTTAGCTGCCACAATCATATTGGCATTTGCATACGAATTGTATGTCTTTGATTAATGTTTTACAAATTAATAAACATTCTGTTGAACATTTTGAAACTAATTTTCTAGGAGTCTGGGACGCGATGCTCAAATTATTCAACAGTTTATCTCTATAATTACCTTGAAATTTAGAGTCTGCGATTTGATGTTTGAAAGTTTAAAATCGGTTCCAACACGGGCGAATTGTGGGTGGAGCTTAGGTAGAGATTGGCGGGCATAGCTAAAACAGGGTCCCTTCATTGTGTCTGAATAGAAGCACAGAGGATATGTTCTAACAATACAATGTACCATCATACACATGGCAGACTGGACCTGTTAGTGTCATGTTTGTAAAAGTACAGGTGCCAATCCTGTTGAAGGACACGACTGCTTCACCTCCTTCTGCCCTTACCAGTGTAGTGACTGACTGGCTGGGTTTCTCCTCTCCTTTTACTACATTGTTATCAAACTGTACATCTTTGAAATGTGTTACTATGGCAGCAGCAGTAATTCCGGTACCACATGACAATGTTTCATCTTCGACGCCTCTTTCATATGTCCGTATGTTAAGATCACCGTTTTTAGCAGTCTGTACAAAGTTTATGTTCGAACCTTCTTTCCCGTAGAGTCCCCATCTTAGTGCACGTCCTTCGCTTGTCACACGATACCCAGGCAAGTTAGTGACGTAACGAACGTGATGTGGAGATCCTGTGTCCACGAAAAAGTTATCACTGTCATACTGCTTGACGGACATGACGTCATGCATTTCAACTGTAATCATGGAGTTTATCGGGTTGATTGTAGCCGCATGAATACCATCAATCGCCTCACACCTTGTAGAATTACCCACAAATAAGCCACATTTCTTAGCATATGCAACAGCGCATCTTATTGCATTGCCACACAAGCTGCTGAGATTTCCGTCAGAATTGTAATAATCCAACCGAAAGTCGCTTATTGAGGATTTCTGTAGCTCTACGTATCCATCTGCACCGATACCCAAACGTCGCTGACAGAGCTGTTGCATAACCTGTGTGGGCATATGCCTCTTGGAATTAGCGGCGTTAGTAATGATAAAGTCATTGCCCAGTCCGTGGTATTTTGCAAATGTGATGAGTTTATCAGCCATGTTCAAAACTTGACAGCACGCGCTCCGTAACCTATACCTCTCTTTAATGATTTGAAGTTATGACACTTCAACTAAACGAATGCATACATACATAATATATATATATATATATATATATATATATATATATATATATATATATATATATATATATATATATATAATTGAGACGATCTGCCCCTATGACATTTCAAGTCCTGGATATATGTGCGAAACGAACTATGCAGTCACTAAAAATATATCGGCAACATCAGATTGCCGTAAATAGTTTAGTGAATTATTCTCTTTAAACCATTCAGTCTTCGTTTTATTCAAAATAAACAACAAGCACGTTTGTCTGCGCGTACATTTCGTTTTTTCGTATCTTCTTGCTTCGGTTGACGACTCACGTGACGAGCGAGTCCGCGCTAAAACACGGATCCCGTATTGCGTTGCCGGACGGCGCCCGATTGTAGATTGAACAAGGTAGAAAAGCTCTGATTGAAAATATTTTATTTTAACATTTTAAAATAAATAAATGAATAATATTAATTATATTAATAATAATCATAATAATAATAATAATAATAATAAGAAGAAGAAGAAGAAGAAGAAGAATAATAATAATAATAATAATAATAATAATAATAATAATAATAATAATAATAATAATAATAATGAATATTTAAAAAATAAAATAAAAATAATAATAATAATAATAATAATAATCAGACGAAGAAGAAGAAGAAGAAGAAGAAGAAGAAGTATAATAAATAAGAATAACTGGATGTAAAAAAAATAAAAAAATAAATAATAATAATAATAATAATAATATTTAGAAAAGCTCTGATTGATACGGTAGCTGATAGGTGACATTCATATTTTTAAACCATTTAATTATTATTTATTTAATTTCCACCTCGGTAGAAATATTATCACTCTAGTGGAAATAATTTCCACCTCCGTAGAAATAATTATCATCCCAGTGAAAATTAATTCCACCTTAGTAGAAATATTACCACTCCAGTGAAAACTATTTTCACCGAGGTAGAAATAATTTCCACTAAGGTAAAAATTAATTCCACCTCAGTAGAAATATTACCACTCCGGTGAAAACTATTTTCACCGAGGTAGAAATCATTTTCACTGAGATGAAAATTAATTCCACGTCAGTAGAAATATTATCACTCTGGTGAAAACAATTTTCACTGAGGTAGAAATAATTGTCACCTCAGTAGAAATATTATCACTCCGGTGAAAACTATTTTCACTGATGTAGAAATAATTTCCACCGAGGTGAAAATTAATTCCACCTCAGTAGAAATATTACCACTCCGGTGAAAACTATTTTCACTGAGGTAGAAATAATTTTCACCTCAGTAGAAATATTATCACTCCGGTGAAAACTATTTTCACTGATGTAGAAATAATTTCCACCGAGGTGAAAATTAATTCCACCTCAGTAGAAATATTACCACTCCGGTGAAAACTATTTTCACTGAGGTAGAAATAATTTTCACCTCAGTAGAACTATTATCACTTCGGTGAAATCTATTTTCACCGAGTTAGAAATAATTTCCACTGAGGTGAAAATTAATTCCACCTCAGTAGAAATATTACCACTCCGGTGAAAACTATTTTCACTGAGGCAGAAATAATTTTCACTGCGGTGAAAATTATATCTACCGAGGTGGAAATATTACCACTCCAGTGAAAACTATTTTCACTTAGGTAGAAATAATATTCACTGCAGTGAAAATTACATGACGTCACGGTACGACCACGTGTTAAGAAAACGTAAGCACGCGCCATTTGTTGCAGAAAGGGAGACCTGAATTTATGGCTTTAGGTATCAGAAAAACTTCGAAAAACATTGATTAGGTGAGTTATAGCCACTTAGATCAATAAGGCTATGTCTAAAGAATAAGTCACTTAATAGCAGCATTTCAAATCAACCGGTATTACTGGTAGGTCTACTACCTGGAATGGGGATTTGAGACCGGTTTTCGTGATATTGAGCAAGCAGTAGCATACGACGTAGCATTAAACGCATAGAATGCGCGGTAGCAAAGGTGATTTTATACTGTATCTTGCTTGGACAGATGGAGAAAAGTTTGAAATTCATACAAGTAAACCAGAACAGATAATAGTTTTAAAAAGTTATTAAACAATTACATTTTTTTTAGAGGCTTTTGCTTAGAAGCGGTAATATAAAAGTGCGCAAATAGTGAAGACACCATAATACGCGTTATGACCCACATTTCTGACGACGATAGTAGGCCCTAATTATAATATATGTTTAACATCACCCGCTGCCCGTGTCTGGCGGCTGAACAAACTGTTGTTGCAAAGATTTATGCTGTTTTGTCTAATAAAATTCCGTTCTACAAACATGTCTTATATTTCCGTGATATAGATAATAGAGTAGTCTACTACTATGTCACACTCTTGTGACAGCGCTGTGCATTTATTGGTTAAACACAATATAGTGCACCCTAGACGAAATATTGGTAGCCTCCAAAGAATTACTATATTACGTGACAAATGAGTTTGATTCTATTAATACCACAAACCCACACATCCCACACCACGTCGGACTACATTTAACCCTTTCACTGACAAATCCATGAAAAAAGATTTTGTAATATAAAACCTCTGTTGACTATTTAGAAATTAATTTGACTGGAAGACAATGCTGCCTCAGTCAGCAACAGCTTCCAGTCAAATTAATTTCAAAATATTCACCAGTTTTCCTGCCATGAAAATGAGATTTGTGGAATTCATTGGTGGAAGGATTAATAGCATATATATCAAACATACAAGCTATACTGCTTATTTTCGACTGCTAATCAAGACCACAGTAGCCATATAGTGAATATAGACCCATGGTCTGCGAAACACATAGAATGCCTAGCTTCTGCACTAGTCGTAATACATGCCAATTTGCAAGCCGCGGTAAGACATTTTTTTCGAAATTTATCATTCGATTTGGTAGCTTGATTACCGATGCAGTCATTCCAGTGATAAAGTTTTTAAAGCATTTCCCTTGGCATCATGACATCTGACTGGCTGGTTTGTGCGCAACACAAACCTTTTGACAATATCAGTGTGCATTTCAGCATGGATTTCCAGTACTGTACGCATTTTGGATGCTAGCAGTTGATTTTGTTTGAGTAGCACTTTAATTGCCTTTAGTGGTAATGATTTGTTACGAAAATTGCTATTTTTACTTAGTGAATGTCAGTTGGCTGTCCAAGAGAAGATATTTTTGAAAGTATATCATTTGAATGACTGACTGGATTGGTTAAGTCAGGCATCCAGTGATAAATATTTGAAAAGATTGCCTTGCCCTGGAAACAGTTCTCAATTCCAAAGCAGAGGTCAATTTTTTCCGGCTCGACCATTAACCCTTTTTGTGTCAATCGTGCCTCAAAGCGCTCAATATGCTACTTATATATTATATTAATTAACCACTTAGTGGGCAAGATTCATTTTTTAAAATGGACTGTGGCTCAATGAATGCAATTCATTTGTAGGCTGAGAATTAATTTTTCAAATTTGCGAATGAAATTGACAAAAGTCTTTGTTGTCCTGCAAATGAAGGCTGTTTCGGACAGCTTGAAGATTATATGGTCCAAAAAATTCAAATTTTACAAAATTTATCATTGGAATGACTGGTTCGGTAACCGAGCCAGTCATTCTAGTGGTAAATTTTCAAAAATAGTCTTCCCTTGGTCTGTAAATGGACATACCTCAACACCGCAAAGGGGATGTTTTAGTCGGGTTCGCTTTTAAATGGTTAAGTTGACACAGGAGGGGTTAAAGGGTTACATTAGGCTCTGTTGACAGTGAGGATGGCAATAATTAGGATTTGGACATGTTGAATAGGAATATTGACATTATTAGAAATTGGTCATCATTTCATATCAGGATTGGCAGTCTCTTCTGAAGGGCGGTTTTTACCGGGTTTTTCCATCCCCGAAGAATAGTTTCTTCCACTAGCTTCTTCCGGAAAAAACTCAAATATTTTTCAAATGCTTAACAGTTGTATACGCCAGAATTTAGGCCATTCTAACTGCCCATATAAATATATCAAACATATTTAGTGTAATATATAGTGTATATAATGACTTTAAAAACCCTAATTCAGTGAATACGTTAACTATTTCATCCATAGTATCCCAGTATCTCAACCATAAAGCAATTTATAGGAAAACTGTTGAACGTTTTGATTCTAATATGAGTACCTTGTTGCCTTGGGCTAGTTAGACTTCCAGTAAATTTATATTCAAAATATTCAATAGAATACACACGTACATGTAATGTGTTTTTAGATAAAGAATGTGTATATTTATGTAGTCTAAGCCTAAGACACATGATTGCATTATATCATAATTTACAGTAAGTTCCCTATCTTCCAGTATAGCATATTCAGTCCATGATCTGAGCTAGTGTGCGTTGATTGATTTGGTTGGTGTATAGTTCGGGTCCCTGTTAAACAGGTCCCATTCACGCCAAGACTATGCTGCCCTGCGGGCATAAATTAAGGCTGTATGTGGCTCTGAGAAGGGCCATTTTAGCCCTGAAAAGAGCTGGATGCCGTACAAAATACTTGCATTCTTGTTGTTGTGACGCACGTTGCTGTTGCAGATGTTGACTCAACTGGGAACATCCTTGGTGGTGACCGATCGTGACAGATGTTAATAGGTATCTCAGTGGCTCTGAAAGGGGCCATTAATAGATTAAATAGCCCTGAAAAGCGCCGTTGGTTTGAGTACCTGCTATGCTTGTTTTGACCATTCTTAGCTGTTTGTTTTCTCGTCAGTGATGACACCAGATGGTAGGACGCAGCCTTAGTTAACTGCCGCTTGTGGTGACGTCTGTCAATAGGCCCAGAAAGCTTGGCAGGTCGTCTGGACCATCTCCACTGCTCATAGCATGACAGGCCAATTTCGTCTGGATAATCTGAGCGAGCGTGCCCAGTGCGTCACGCTGTTAGCTCACTCCTGCATCCAAGCCAGATGTTATGCACTCACTGGAAGCAGATATATGGCCAGGTACCACATCCCATGGATGACAGACTTCACAACACCGCTGACCGTCAGCTGACCAGACTGGGCAGTGCCAGTTGTGTAGAGTAGAGCTGAAGAACTGGAATGCTCTCCTAAGAGACGACGAGGTAGCGCATTCGACTTCGGCTGGACTTCACATCACACTGTTAGCTCGCCGCTGTAGTTGATCCATGAGTTATTGGCCGCTGGTACAGTGGCTATATGGCTGGGCACCACATGCTCAAGACGACAGACATTTGCAGAACACCGCTCACCTTTCAGAACCCCAACTGGGCAGCAGTTGTGTCACTAGTAGAGCTGTAGACAGGGTAGCTCTCCGAAGAGACGACGAGGTAATGTATCCGACTTTACTCAGACTGTGCGCCAAGCTGTTTGCTCACCGGCATCACCACGTTACTCCGATGCCACGATAACTTTACACGTGGGCTACAGGATCTGCACGTAGTCCCGCACGGCTCCCACCTGAGCTAGTCTTAATAGAAATGTTATTTACCCTGAATTCACCAGAATGATTAGGTCCAGCTTTAAATATTGTGAAAACTTGTTCTACATTTTGGCAGGAATAACCCACAAACTATATACTATGTGACAGATACACCCGATATGCACCCTATATCAGCATCAGAGGTCGAAAATGACTTGGAGTGCATATTGATAGAAACATCTTTTTTGATATACATATAGGTAAATATTGTATGCAAGGCAAACAGCACAATAGAACTAATCAAAAGAACCTTTACCAACATAGACCCATCTACATTCACGCTCTTGTACAAGTCTCTCGTGAGACCTATCCTAGAATACTGTAATTCGAAATGGGCACCAAGATTGAAAAGGCAATCACGGCTATTAGAAAGAGTTCAACGCCGAGCAACAGAACTCGTCCCGCAAATCAGAGAGTATAGCTACATGGAACGACTTGAAGCCCTAAATCTAATGTCACTGAAATATAGACGGTTTCGAGGGGATTTAATTGAAAACATAAAATGCAGCACTTTTTCACCAATAGAGTGGCACCACATTGGAATTCACTGCCAGCTACGATAGCCGAAGCAACAACAGTCGACTCATTCAAGAACAAACCAGATATCTACTTCAAAGAAAGAACATTTGAATTTGACTGAACAGGCCATGCGTATACCAGCCCATCACAATGTCATACTGCAATTCCGCAAATACAGTGGACTGATGGAGTAGCCTGTGTATAGATAAGAACAAGCTCAGTAGAAATTCCAATAACCAGTAGATTCATCTCAGCTTCTACGTCCGCACTTTTGTGGTTGCATGAAGAGACACTAACGGAGAGGAGACTCGGATAGCGATGAAAACAACGGCAATAAGACAAACCACGGCCTCCACAAGACAGCATGCAAACAAATGCTAGGCACAGCAGGGTGTAATCATGAGTGTAGGCGGTACACCACAGCTGGTGTGGGGAACACTCATCTGCACCACAGTATTTCCACCAATCAATCGAATGTCAACCGTTGTCACTCTGATGTCAGAATTTTAAACTTCAAGTTAAATTAAGAGATGAAATGTGTTCATTTTTCGGCAAATTTGGTGGGTGATGTTAATTAAGCAACACCAGTCAAATCATTCAAGAACAAACTAGAAATCGACTTCAAGGAAAAAACCTTTGAATTAGACTGAACACGCCATACTACAATAAAAATGAGACAATAACAAGCCAAGGGCTTATGCCGCGTAAAATGATGATGATGATGATGATGAAAGTAATTGTTGCCTAAGTAAACAGTCACTTCTAGTTAAACTCTCAAAATAAATAGTTGGTCTTTTTATTATTTGCTGTAAAACTAGGTTTCTTAAATTTCTGAATGAAAAGTTTTTGACCAGGGAAGACATTATCTAACACCCAGCTGTGTGACTTTATTGCTATGAGGGCAACTCTGTGGAGGGGGTAAATTGTAAACACTTTCCTGTTCTGTATAATTACTTTGATGTTGTGAATTACAAGGTAATGGATCTTTGCGGCTAAATGATTAAGCAGACCAACGGCAACAAAGCAAAACATAAAATGTATATAGTCGTCTGTGTTATTTTTTTAAATATATCACAACGAATTCAAAATGATACATATTTACGCCAAAAATTTGCATTTATTTGAATTACAGTTTAGTTTGGAGACTATTAGTCACGTGGTTGCTGTGACGTCACATCGAGGAAACAAAAACAACAACACAGCAGGTAGTCGGTGGCCATTCATTGTCTGGTGATTTCATGAAATTTACTTAAACGTTATTCTAGCGATTGTCTATTCTAATGTAGTTTATTTAAACATAACGCCATGGTGCATTATTGTTGCGGTTTAATTGCACAAATAACGGTTGTAACAAGTCTGATTCGTTTCATTTATTCCTGAAAGACGACAAACTTAGAAAAGTGTGGATAGGTAAAATTCGTAGAAAGAATTTCCTTCCATCGTCATCAAGTAAGGTGTGCTCAAAACATTTCAAACGCGAGTGCTATGTTAAACAAACCGATGAAAACTTTTGGTTGTCTCTAGGATTTCAGAACACCAGAAAAAGACGGCTAAAAAAGGACACCGTGCCAACAATATTTAATTTCAATGTTACACCACCAACCAGTGCGAGTGTGTTCAGAATCAACAGTTGACCCTCCAGCAAAACGTCGGAAGACAGTTGTCCAAAAACTAACTCATCGAAGGGTATGTGTTTCATTTAGTATTGATATCAACAACAGTTAAATTTTCCAATAATTAGAAAATGTAAAATGGTACTGAATAATCATACTGAACAAGTACAATTATTTATTGTACTTGTTCAGTATGATTATTCAGTTCCATTTTATATTTTCTAATTATTGGAAAATGTAACTGTTATTAAACTGTTAAATATTTTGAAAACAATTTGACTGTGAACCATTGCTGCCAGCACAACAATTTACCAGGCAAATACACCTCAAAATATTCAACTGGCGGGAGTGGGGTGGGTTGCTAGCACAACAGTTTGGCAAATAAACCTCAAAATATTCAACTGTTGAATATTTTGAAACTAATTTGATTAGAGACTGTTGCTGACTATCAGGGTGGAGGGAGGGGGTGGGTGGGGTGTGTGTATTTTCCCATTTAACTGCAAATTCATTCAAAATAATTTTTTTAGTTTCTCATAGAAGATGTCCATGTGCAGGCCAAGACTATTTTGAAATTTTCCCACTGGAATGACTGGCTCGGTGTGTTAAATCTTCAAAAATAGTATTGGGCTGCAAATGGATATTTTTCCAAGACCACTGCAGAAGCCGTTTTTGGCTCGAGTGTTAAAGGGTTAAACGATTAAGAGATTTCTGAAAGAACCCAGTTAACAACACAATAACATTTTCATTATCAACCTTATAGACTGGCCATCCGGAAATATAAACTCAAGCTAATCACTTTAAAAGAATCTTGACAAAGAATATCTAGCGAGTACAGTCAAGGGTGCTCAAGTGACCACCTGTGTTTTGCGGGCCAAAAAATGGCAGTGTGTTAAGACAGATTTGTGTATGAACATTATTAATATTGGCTATCGGAAGCATAGTATAGTCAGTCATCTTGTCTCATTAACCATTTGCTGCCCAAACCTGCCTTTGTAGTGGGCTTTAGAAATACCCATTTGCAGGCCAAGAGAAGATGATAACCGAACCAATCCAGATTAACCCTTGAACTTCCAGAATCTCAATTTAAAGACATCTGTCAGCTGACTGTACAGGAAAGAAGTTGAATATTTTGAAAGTGATTTCACTGGGACCCGTTGCTGACATAGAAAGGAGCAGCTCCCATTGAAATTAGATTCAAAATATTCAACAGAATGTTCCCTACATCAGAGAATTTGCCATTTCTTACTTGTAAACTTTAAATGGTTAACGCATTGACAAGAGAATTTCTTAGTGTTTCCAAGGTGATCATATTTATTATATGTTGTTAAGACCCTTTCAATGATAAAGTAAATTGTCTACAATGTAAAATACATTTTGTTGAATGTTTTGAAATTAATTTGACTGGAAGCAGTTTCTACCAACGGAAAGAAGGACTTCCTGTCAAATTGATTTCAAACTATTAAAGTTTTTCCTGTATGTTTGCCTTGGAGATGAGATACAGAATTCATTGGCAAAAGTGTTAATCACATCTAATATTGTCTTTTTTCACTTTCAGACAATCGCTGATTTAATAAAACCTCGTGTAGCCAAGACCTCTACCTAATCATTTTCAGCACACAAAACATTGTCATCAATCCAGAGTATAAATGATGGTGAGCAACTTGCACAAGACAGTCTGTGTGAAAGTGATGCTGCCCTGTCAGTACCAGTTTCTGTCCGCTTTGCCGACAAAGCTATCCAAGTTGACACTGCTGAGCTACAGCTGTATGTGTCTGGTCTGCTTTGTCCTGTAGTATTTTCATACCAATCTAAAATGGCTGCTGTATCTCGTGATATGTTACTTCCAGCATCATGTGCAGCAGCAGCAGCATCAACAGTGTCTACTACTTCAGAATCATCTGCTAGTTTCTCGGCTCCAGTCATACCAGTAGCAACTTCAACACCATCGAAGAAGTCAGCCACCTTTTCTGGTCCGTCTGCCAACTCATCATTCAATATCGCGGATGATGATGATTATATACCGGATAAACATGATTACACATACAATCCTTCTGATGATAGTCTCGATGAAAGCTGTGAAGAGGATAGTGGCGAATTCTATGCAGCAAACTTCGAAACTACTACCCCTGATAAGGAGAGGAAATTTCTAGTATTCGAGTCATGCCTCTTGAAACTCTTTACATTTTGTATGATCTGTGGTTCTGTGTGCTACAACACCTCAACACGTATAGTTGGTGCTATGGTCATAATCAAAGGAGTTTGCCTGAATGGACATGACATTTTATGGAATAGCCAGCCTACAGATCGAACCATGCCATGGGATAATTTGCTGGCAGCAGCTTCTATACTCTTGTCAGGACTCTCACAAACAGCCGTCATTCGCATGTTCCGTTTCATAAACATGCCATTTATATCGACTCGACATTTCTTTAATTATCAGAAGTTTTATTTTCATCCAGCCATTAAAACAGTGTGGTTAAAACATCAACAGATGATATTGGAATCAATTCGTGATCGTCCTATTAGTGTAGCTGGTTTTGCACGGTGCGATTCACCTGGTCACTGTGCCAAGTATGGGAGTTACACACTGATGGACGTTAATTTACAGAGGATTGTTTCTTTCAGCCTTGTTCAATCTAACGAAGTGAAGAATCCTTCATGGATGGAGTTTGAAGGCTTTAAACATTGTCTAGCATACATGCAATCACACGGCATGACTATAACAAAGATTGTGACAGATCGGCATGTTCAAATCCGTAAGTTTATGCAAACTGAAAGGCCAGAAATAGGTCACTTTATTGACATTTGGCATGTTTCCAAGGGTTTGAAAAAGAAACTGCACACTTTCAAAAACAAAAGGATATGAAGCTGCAGCAGACTGGAGTCAGTCAATTTCCAACTTTTTATATTGGGTCGCAGCTAGCAGTAATGAATGTGCTTCTGTTATGCAGGATAAGTGGCTAAGCATCCCTTTTCACATTGCTGACATACTCGACAACCACCATGGTGCAACATTTCCATCATGTCTTCACCCAAAACCGGAAGGGCAGGACAAAAGAAAGAAGTGGTTAAAATCTGGAAGCAAGTGCCATGAAAAGATTGTGTCAATGTTAACATGTAAAATATATTAAAAGATGTTTCTCAACTTTCAAACAATAGGACAAGCTCCCTCGAGGCCTTCCAGTGTCGTTTTGCACTTCGCCCCTAAAAACACTCACTACTGGTTTGAAGGGATGTACTCTAGGCTGTGTTTAGCAACCTTACATTATAATGAGAATAGTGATAGACTACAGGCAACAACATCTGATGGTGGAAAACGATTTGGGGTGAGGTATAGGAAACAGAATAAGGGGAAAGCCACAGTTTCTCCAATTCTAGAAGAGTGTACCTTTTATTATGTCAAAGAACTTCTAGAAGTCATTAATAATGAGAGACTGAATGCTCCGTCTTTCAGGGAAGTGAGTAGGGCTGGGAATGGAAATAGTTTGTTTGTTCCCCCACCATTGACATCAATGGTTGAGAACAAACCAGCAAAGGAAGATGCAATTGCTCAACACAAAAGTCGTTTCATTTAATGTGCTGCTTCAGTTTAAATCAATAAGCAACAATGGCTACCTGGAGACTACCACTATTATAATGGATTTTGGTACTAGATGATAGTTTGAAAGTACTTTGCCTGGAAGCTGTTGGTCTTCTGAGCAGCAATTCAGCTTCTATAATCAAATTACTTTCAAAATATTCACCAATCTTACCTCTGTGGGCTTCTTTGCAGCTGAAATATAGTAATTTTTGGCAGATGGGCTAGTCATGTGTCATGATCAGATTGCCATGGGTGGTGTAGATGTCAGTAGATGATAGAAAAATATTGTCAACAATTTCTTTGTATAATTCAAGCTTATTTATGCACTGTACATGTGATCATTAAAGAGAAGTCTTGAATTGGTGGTTGCCATCATAAAATGATAGATGAGCCAAATATTTTTGAAAATAATTTGCCTAGAAACTGCAATCAGCAACAGCTAAGCAGGAAATCAAAATAAGGCTTTTTACACACACAAAAAAGCTGGTTCCGGTGAATTTGCGATTGTTGATACACGGCGTGCATGTATATCTTTTGTTGCTATACAGTAATACTGTGTGAGTGCTAAAGATCAAATAAGACAAAATGAAATTCTTGATCTAAGAAATATTCTGATGGATATTTTGAAATTATCGTGGCTTCCAGTCAAACTAATTTCAAAATATTTAATAGTCTACCTAATATTTAACAATTTAACAATCATTTGCGTCATGTGTAGGCTGATGTTACAATCAAAATGCATAAAGAATGACGTATCAAAAAGAGCGTATAATCCGTCTGATAAGTGTACAAATTGTATGGCATTTGTTTACTATTTAACCATTTAATGACCAAATTTTCTCAAGAAAATCAAGAAATTTGTTATTGAATATCCATTTTCAGGTCAAGATAAGACTATTTTTTGAAAATTTACCACTAGAATGGCTGGCTCACTTACAGAGTCTATTATTCCAGTGGTACATTTTCAAAAATAGTCTTCTTGACCTGTAAATAGACATTCCTCGCGGTCAATGCAGAGGCGGGATTGGGCCGGCTCCGTCATGAAAGGATTAACAAACAGTCTGTTGAATATTTTGAAAATAATTTGACTGGGTGTCATCTGGTCACTATGGACAAGTGGTCTTATAATACAATGGATGGATCCAATCTGTCACTCAAGTATCTGATGTCATAATCAATTACGTCAAATGTCGGCTGACACATCATAAGCAAAATACATAATGAGTGACATATCCAGCTGTCACGTGTACGAATTGTATGTCTTTATTTATATCATCTGGTCACTATGGACAAGTGGTCTCGTAATACAATCGGTTTAGCATTGCTTATGGGTGTCAAACTAGATATCTGTAATATTTTACATGTATAATTTGTATGCGCCAGTAACGGCTTTCAGTCACATAGCTTTCAAAATACTGATCCAGTGTCACCTGGTCACTATGGACAAGTAGTCTTATAATATAATGGATAGATCCAATCTGTCACTCAAGTATCTGACGTCATACTCAATTATATTACATGTAGGCTGACGTCACAATTAAAATGCATAAAGAATGACGTATTTAGCTCTGTCATGAAAGTGAATAAATCACCTGATAAGTGTACAAATTGTATGTTTTTGATATATTTACTATTAAACAAACATTCTGCTAAATATTTTGAAAATAATTTGACTGGGCAACAGGACCCAGTCAAATAAGTTTCCAAATATTTAACAGCTTACCCGGGAAGTTTTACCATGAAAACAGGATTCTTGGAAGTCGGATTCAACATGTATATTTTGTATGAGCTAAACGCCTTTCAGTCGCATTGACAAGTTGTCTCATAACACAATTCGTATACCATATTGGACTAGCTATATCAATAATATTTAACATGTATATTTTGTATGAGCCAAGCTGACATTTTTATTTACATTTGAGCTAGAATTATACGTGCCCACTAAAGATAAGTGGTCAGTCTGTGGTTGCAATGAAGAGGTGTACTTTGGGGCGGAATGGTACTAGAATGCATTCAATGACCAACTGTGGCATTTTAACTTATGGTGTAGATCCCCAAATAAATGTCCTTAACACATTTGGTGGAATTCATTGATCTGATCTATATCAATCAACATCCATGTCATAATCAAACTTAGTCATTTCAACTGACACCTCAGTCAAATGACATCACTAATTGGCAGAGGACTGTCCGGGGAGCGTCAGAAGCATGTAATTTGAAGGCAAATGACATTGCATAATATTTTGCTGAATACATTTGAAAATAATGCGACAGGAAGCTGTTGTCAAATTATTTTCAAGATATTCACCAAATTAACTGAATTTTGCAATGAAATTGAGTTATCGCAGTGGATGGAGTCTAGCTCGCTAAAGTGGATCCATGAATTACACCTAACAGTTTAGAAGATAGCGTGACTGATATAATGTTTATGATACTTGAACTTTTGATTTTCCCTCAAGACACCCCCCCCCCCCCCAGACATCATTTCTCACAGGTCGACAAAATGGCAATAATATTTTGCAAGGACATTCACATTCTTGTATATCTAAATCCAGAATATTGTTCGCTTGGAAACCGGTTACGAATTGCTGCAATTACACATGCTGGTAAGACTCTTCGATTGTCTTTGCCTAGGTAGTGATAGATCCATCTAGCAAACTGCCGGTATGATACATATCTGTATTTTCTGAAAAAAGCATAGAATGTAATTTAAATGTAAATATGTGCTCCTTCGATCAATACTCACCATTCTGTTACTTCTGATATACAGCTGGCCCTGACAGTGGCTCTAGGACTATAGACTTAGAAAGCTTTACCGACTCCCTGGAACCGGGTACTCGGCTCCCAACTGCCGAGTACCCATCTACCATAGAGCTCATTCTTGTTTGCATAGCAACAAGAGCTATACATGCTTTTCGCAGTGGAGAGATTAAGAAATAAATCTAAGTCTTTTTGTTTGTGATTGTGATAGCTAGTGATTCTCTTGCAAGGATAATTGGATAGTATGGATACCGCCGATGATAACCAGGTCGTATATTTCCTTATTATTCCATAGTTAAAAGACTTAGGTCTCTAAATTTCGTTGTGTCGCATGTTCCAATTTCTGACCCCAAAGAATCTGGGACGTGTGTTAACAATGAGATATGCCGGATGGTCGCCTTCTTTAAACCCCAACAGGCGATCGGCCGATATGAAAATAGGTGTTTGCTACGGTATTTGTAACACGGATATCGGCTGACGTCGTTCTCCGTAAGATCCGAGCGGGTGATGTCACACCCGTGGTGCTTGGATGTTTATGTGAAGAAAATTATTTTCATTAATTCGCGCATCTTGTTCTGGGTGCTGCGTACTAAAAATGGTACCAGAAAACTGGAATGTTCAAGTTTTGCGTGTTATTACGATCTGTTTGCAATGATCGGTGGTTTCAAAATTCTTGATTAGATGTGTGGTATGCGGTTTTACCGTGTGCTACAGCAGTTTGTTTACATTTTGTTGTTTTGGCTTTCGTTAGGAGTATAATTTATATTGATTGGTAGATATACCCTGAATGCTAGGCGATATGATTCCTGCTTCCGTTATACATCCTGGAGGATCAATTATGGGTGTATTTATGCCCGCTTCGTTCTTGTCATCATAATCAATGCGATCTTTGCTGTAACGTTGCGGGGTGGGGTGCGGGAGGGTTACAGTTAATTTATGGTCAATATATTTGAAAATTAATTGTCTGCCTTCCATCCGTGTCTCGTTCCGCTTGCTTATTGTAGGTTTGTGCTTATTTATAGGCCAAGCCAGCCCCGCCATCATGTAACGAGTGCCACAAGTTCGTACGGGTCCTATTTAAGGACCATGTCTGCTTTAGATGTACTCCATGTAACCTTGATAGTAGGTGTAATGTGTGTGCAGTGTGGTCCGCGGATATGATGTTGAAGTTCCTTGCCCAGAAGGATGTGGCTGGGTCTGACGCGAGGTCAGGCGGTTCGAAGTTAAATCGTGGAGCGTCCGGTTCGGCCGGTGGTGGCGCTCCACGTCCCCAGCTGGAAGTGGCGGAGATGGCACCGCTGGCGTGGTTCGGTCCGCCTATGCAGGGTTTTCTGCATAGCGTTCTGACCACGCTGGTGTCGTCCCTGCTGCCGAAGGTTTTGGGGGTGGGGGGCAGTTTCTCCCCATGCTTGGTACGGACCCTGTCCTTGGACAGGGTTCTAGACTGGTCACCGAGGGAGCCGTCTCGTACGGCCCCCTGGCAGTCCCGTCGGGCTCCGGCCTGATGGGTTGTGTCTCTCTGCGGCGACCTCCGGTTGGTTCAGTAGCGGTGGCCGGTCCGTCAGGCATGGGAGCTGTCCGCCAGGTTTCTTCGTCTAGTGACGACTTCGGAGTCTGAAGACGAGGAGGAGAGGTTGCTGCGGCCTGTGATGCCACGGTTGGAGAATATGGAGGTCGATTCCGTCCTGGTATGGTGTGGTACCATCGGTCACCGAGGATGACCGATGGGTTCTGGATGTCCAGAGTGCTGGAGCGGGTGGCCCCGGTCCGGCACTTGTGGACAAGTCCCAGGCACACCAGGATGAAGTCCTGTCCCTATGCAATGAGGGTGTGAGGGCAGCTATGAGTGCGGTCAACCACTCTTATCGCCTTCTTCAGTCGGTGTGGGCTGAAGCGGGGGCAGGCCACCCTGTGCTACCTGTGGCGCTTTCGTGCGTCAATGACGGCTTGGTGCTGTCTATGGACGCGCTGGCAAGGGTGCAGGCGCGTGTGACAAAGTCCAGGAGGCAAATCGTTCTTGACCATATGTGTCCGACTACGGCAGTCAGGGAGCGTCTTCTTGGGACACCCCTGACAGGGCCTAGCATCTTCGGTGGCCAGGCGCGGGCCATCCTAGAGGACACTGCTAGCATTGCGCAGAATCGGTTGGCGGTAAACCTACAGCTGGAGCTAGTGCGGCAAGCGCACGTACTAGGGGCTGTAGGGAAGCCGTTAGCTGTTCAACCTTCAAAGAAGCAGAAGAAGCATAAAGGCAAGGCGAAAGCTAAGCCTAATGCGACTTCTGCTTCGTCTGGCTTTTCTCAGCCGCCGCCGGCGAAGAAAGCCAGGAAGGTTATGGAGGCCCCTACCCTCCCCAATGTTGCTCCTGATCACCCTAGAGGCGGGAAGGGGAAGGGAAAGGGTAAGTCCTCAAAGGGTGGAAAGAAGGGAGCGGATCGTACCTGAGGGTACGAGAGCTCCCTTCGTATCCGCCTGGACCGCACCTGTGCGACAGGAACAGCGGTGCCAGTTAGACCTGCCGAGCCAAGACCGAAATGGTTCTCTCTC
Organism: Chaetoderma sp. LZ-2023a; assembly: GCA_034401795.1. Lineage (NCBI taxonomy): Eukaryota > Metazoa > Mollusca > Caudofoveata > Chaetodermatida > Chaetodermatidae > Chaetoderma > Chaetoderma sp. LZ-2023a. Next base: position 16,182,402 of record CM067362.1, read on the forward strand.
TCTCGTTGAGAAAGGGGGGGGGGGGGAAGCGGACCGCGAGCCGGACAACCCCGTTAGACGTCTATGGTGGGTGGAAGGCTCATGCGTTTCGTCGAGGCCTGGCGAGGTGTGACGTCAGACAGTCTGGTCCTGGGATGGCTATCCCAGGGTTACATGCCGGTGTGGTGGGACTTTCCGCCACAGAATCTGTCTTTGGCACCTGTCTGGACACCCGTACCAAGGGAACCAGACAAGTTAGAAGCCATTCAAAACGAAGTGTCAGGTTTGCTTCTGAAGGGATCAATAAAACCAGCAAACCAGAACACTCCAGGCTTCTATTCAAGTACTCAATCTCAGGCCATTAAATTGGTTTATCCATACGCCTCGGTTCCAGATGGAAACGCCGAGGTCGGTAATGGCAGGATTGAGGAAGGGAATGTGGTGTGTATCGATCGATCTGAAAGATGCATATTTCCACATTCCAATGAACAGGTGTCACAGGTTTCTGAGATTTGCGTTTCAGAATCAAGTATGGGAGTTTATTGTTCTCCCGTTTGGCCTGTCGACAGCACCAAGGGTTTTCACAAGAGTGGTCCTTGCGGTGACAGCGTTTCTCATCAAAGAGAACGTGACGCTACACACCTACATAGACGACTAGCTGATCAAAGCAGACTCGGCAGCCAGGTTGGACGTGGATACTGCTCTGACTCTGAAGTTACTTTCAGATCTAGGCTGGATAGCCAACAAGGAGAAATCCGAGTTGACACCCACTCAACATAGCCAACAAGGAGAAATCCGAGTTGACACCCACTCAACATTTCGTTTATTTGGGGATGCGATTCGATCTCGAGGAGGACAGGGTTTATCCATCAGAGCCCAGAGTGGTGTCTCTGTTAGCCATCCTCAAGAGTTTTCGAGTGGGAAACCACTTTCAGGCGAGGCGGTTTCTTCAGATGATGGTCTCCATGGAGGAGGTGATCCCGTACGCTGCTCTAATGCGAAGACCTATCCAGTTGTATCTGATGTCTCTGTGGAAACAGAGAACAGAACACCCCTGTCAAAACTGGTGCCAGTTTTGGAGCCGATAATGTCGCATCTTGTATGGTGGAAAGAGCGTCAGAATCTCCTAGTGGGGGTTTCGCTGCACCTACCCCACCCCCAGCTATCCGTGTACACGGATGCATCGCTGGAGGGGTGGGGGGGGGCCTGCCTGGGAGAGCACCAGGTCTCGGGCACATGGACTCTCCAGGAGAGTCAGCTGCATATCAATCTGTTGGAAATGATGGCAGTGGAACTGGCGTTGGAAGAGTTTCTTCCGATGATCAGGGGCAAGGTGATATTGATAGGGTCGGACAATTCGACGGTAGTATCATACATAAATCGCCAAGGCGGGACCAAGTCACCCACGCTGTGTATCAAAGTGTGGCACTTGAATCAATGGTGCAGGAATTACTCGGTTGTTTTGAAAGCTGCTCACATTCCTGGCCGATTGAACATTCTGACGGATGCTTTGTCTCGCAGACAGAGAATTCTGCCAACAGAATGTTCCGTCAACCCTCCAGTTCTACGAAGGATCTTCGAGCATTGGGGCAATCCCAACGTGGACTTGTTCGCCACAAGGGAAAATGCTCAAATCATGACTTATGTCTCGCCGATTCCAGATCCAAATGCCGTCGATACAGACGCTCTGGCGATAAGCTGGAGGGGGATGCACGCTTACGCGTACCCACCCACCCACCATTCTTCTGCCGAAGGTATTGGTGACGATCAGGGAGGAACCGTGTCTGGTCCTGCTAATAGTGCCGTATTGGCCCAGCAGGGCATGGTTCACGGATCTGCTAGATCTGCTGGTGGAAAACCCAGTGCAGTTGCCCGAGATTCCGAACATAATCTCCCAGGCCAAGGGACGCTTCCTACACGAGTCTCCCGAAATGTTCAAATTGACTGCGTGGATCTTATCAAACAACGTTCCACGTCGGAAGGCTTTTCTCGACAAGCTGCTGATTTCATCGCGGCTGCGAGAAGGAGGTCAGTCAAGTCATATAACAACAAGGTTAACAGATTTGCAGACTGGTGTGAAGAAAAGGGTATTGATACCTTTCAATCCACTATTCAGCAAATAGCAGACTTTCTCTGTGAGCTGTTCTTTTCAGGACTAGCTCCCGTCACAATTGCTGGATACAAGTATGGTTGGGCGATTTTTCGATATTATCATCAATATCGCGATATACCGAATACCGATACCGAAATCGTCATAATTACGAAAAATCGTAAATATCGTCAATACCGACAGGACGATATTGCACTTTTAACTGTGAGCATAATATAAATAGCTAAGTTAGAAATGTCATACTCTTACCGCTATTCGGTCCAGTAATAGTCTTTAAGTAATAATCTAGTCTTTGTCTAAGGTAATAAAAACTTAATAAACTCCAAAATAATCTGTGTTCATTTAATTCATGGTTTGTTTGCACTAATAAAATGATTTAAAGTACAAAATAATCCTTTGTTGTTCACTTTTCATAATTGCATAAATAGACGACGCCATGTTTTTTTCTTGCCTCATTCTGAGTATTAGTCAGTGGGGAATACCATTTGCACTACCCACATTTCATTCTGATGACGTCATTACTACAGGTCAAGCTATCTATCCATTAGTCATTGATCTGCATGGTTAAATATTCTTCTGACCGTTAAAGATTTAAACTTTAAAACTTTTGAGGTCGATAGGAAACCACACACTTAATCCCTTATCAATACCACAGCTTGGAACGGTAGGTGAGGGGGGAAGTTAACCGTTATACGTTTTATGTTACTTTATACAATATATTTAGCATTTTTAAACGAATCAGATCCAAATTCATTCCACATATAACATTACGGATTTATTCTAAGTGAGAAACGTCCTTAAAATAAAGAATTTAGGCCTAATTATTTCCAGTTTTCTATCAGTTGTGGCAGTCTTTGCTGCAGAGTTAACTGGGTTAATTTCACACATCCCGGTTACGCCTTGAGATCAATGGATAAACCCGCTAAGTAGTGCGCGAATTTGAGTAGGTCTACAATGGGGCAAATTAGTATTTAATATTACAGACCAAATAAAATCTGATATAATTGTTTCCAGTCTTCACGCTGGTTCTCGTTCAAAATCATGCAGTGTTATTTTATTAATTTGCATCGTCTATGCTAGCGGGGGCGGTGATAACAGCTGTCGGAATTCTGCAGTGTGAATTCTGATTGGCTCAAGTATGATACGGCGGCCAATCAGATTTCGTTCTGCAGAATTCCTTTCCGCGCGATGAAGTTAATGCGTATTCCTTGCGCAATCTTTTGACAGTTGTCGTGAGGTAAAGATAACATAAAATACAAAACAAGAACAGAAGAAAATCCTTTATTTTTCTTATTTGTGATGGGTTAGTTGCATTACATTCGTTGCTTTAAACTGTATATTGAAGGGTGTCAGTGTGGAATTTCGTGTATTAAATATGCGGAAATGGTAATCATGGCGATCTTAATTTACGGTTTCAATGCAACAAATTTAATGAAAATAACTTGCAGACACCACCAATTTGAAATACATGTTATTCTATGTTTACACCCTAACTCCACACCTCACCCAAATGACGATATATCGTGATACCGCGGTATTTTAATGAGATACCGATATCGTCATACCTTGAGCAATATCGTCCAACCCTTGTATCATACAAGTCAGCTTTGGCATCAGTTATCCCTTGTCTAGCCAACAGGGATAGTCCAGAGGTGGCCCAGTTAAATGTGATGGTGAAGGGAATGAGCATTCTCCTTCGATCAATACTCACCATTCTGTTACTTATGATACAGCTAGCCTGGATAGCTGGGCCCTAGGACTATAGATGTAGTAAGCTTTACCGACTCCTGGAACCGGGTACTCGGCTCCCAACTGCCGAGTACCCATTTGCCATGAAGCTCATTTTTGTTTGCATAGCAACAAGAGCATACATGCGTTTTGCAGTGGAGAGATTTTGGATTGTTTTCTAAGTCTTTTGTCTGTGATAATTGATAGCTAGTGATTCTCTTGCAAGGATAATTGGATAATATGGATACCGCCGAGGATAACCAGGTCGTATATTTCCTTATTATTCCATAGTTAAAAGACTTAGGTCTCTAAATTTCGTTGTGTCGCATGTTCCAATTTCTGACCCCAAAGAATCTGGGACGTGTGTTAATAACGAAATATGCCGGATGATCGCCTTCTTTAAACCCCAACAGGCGATCGGCAGATATGAAAATAGGTGTTTGCTACAGTATTTCTAACACGAATATCGGCTGACGTCGTTCTCCGTAGGATCCGAGCGGGTGACGTCACACCCGGGATGTTCGGATGTTTATGTGAAGAATTTTTTTTCATTAATTCGCGCATCTTGTTCTGGGTGCTGCGTACCAAAAATGGTACCGGAAACTTTGGAATGTTCAAGTTTAGGTGTTATCACGATCGGTTTGCACTGATCGGTGGTTTCAAAATTCTTGATTAGATGTGCGGTCTGCGGTTTTACCGTGTGCTACAGCAGTTTGTTTACATTTTGTTGTTTCTTCACATATCGTTTCGGCTTTCGTTAGGAGTATAATTTATATTGATTGGTAAATATACCCCGAATGCTATGCGATATGATTCCTGTTTCCTTTATACATCCTGGAGGATCAATTATTGGTGTATTTATGCCCGCATCGTTCTTGTCGTCATAATCAATGCGATCTTTGCTGTAACGTTGCGGGGTGGGGTGCGGGAGGGTACAGTTAATTTATGGTCAAATTATTTGAAAATTAATTGTCTTCCTTCCATCTGTGTCTCGTTCCGCTTGCTTATTGTAGGTTTGTTCTTATTTATAGGCCAAGCCAGCCCCGCCATCATGTGATGTGTGCCACAAATTCGTTAGGGTCATGTTTATGGGCCATGTCTGTTTTAGGTGTACGCCATGTAACCTAGATAGTAGGTGTAGTGTGTGTGCAATGTGGTCCGCGGAAGTGATGTTGAAGTTCCTTGCCCAGAAGGATGTGGCTGGGTCTGACGCGGGGTCAGGCGGTCCGAAGGTAAATCGTGGAGCATCTGGTTCGGGCGGTGGGGGCGCTCCACATCCCCAGCTGGAGGTGGTGGAGATGGCACCGCCGGCGTGGTTCGGTCCGGCTATGCAGGGTTTTCTGCATAGCGTTCTGCCCACGCTGGTGTCGTCACTGCTGCCGAAGGTTGGGGGCAGTTTCTCCCCATGCCTGGTTCGGACCCTGTCCTTGGACAGGGTTCTGGACTGGTCACCGAGGGAGCCGTCTCGTACGGCCCCCTGGCAGTCCCGTTGGTTTCCGGCCTGCCGGGTTCTGTCTCTCTGCGGCCACCTCCGGGTGGTCCAGTAGCGGTGGCCGGTCCGTCAGGTGTGGGAGCCGTCCTCCAGGACGGCTCTGCGGTTTCCTCGTCTAGTGATGACTCTTCGGAGTCTGAAGACGAGGAGGCCGAGGAGGAGAGGTTGCTGCGGCCTGTGATGCCACGGGTGGAGAATATGGAGGTCGATTCCGTCCTGGACGGAACCGTCCTCCATCTGTCTGGCTTGGCGCAAGCCAGGGCAGCGGCTCCGCCCGTGGTTGAGGCCAATCTGGTACCAGGCGCCGGTCCCGTGATGGTTGGTTTGAGGCCAGGTGACCGGTGTGCCGGGCCGGGCGTGGTACTCGCCTGGTCCGGCGGTCCGACATGGGGTGCCTTTGGCGCCTGTGTCTGGCCACGGTTCCGCGTCCGCTATGGCTCTGTACAGTTTTCCGGGCGGACCTACCCCATAATACTACAAAAAGAGCATACGAAAATACGAGACATAGAGACAGGTAGATGAACTTTTAAACATGGGCCTCCCAGAGGTACCACACAGACTCGTAGGTCCGCAGAGGTATCCCCACAGGGGAGCCTCCCGTACACGAGACGTAACTAATTAACTTAATATAAGTTATTATACCTCTAAGCTGAAAGAAAGAAGGTTATCTCGGACGAAAAGCTATGTGTCTCACGCAGGCACTACTCCTAGTGCTAGTTTGGGTGAGGAGTATTATCCTCGCGTGGACCGTCGTCGCTGAATCCTTGCGAAAGGCAAGTGCCTCGCGCGGGCCTCTGTCTCGGGAAAGGTGTCACCACTGCTTAAAGCGGGAGAAGAGTAGTAGGCAAAAATGGGCCCACTAATATTTCAACCAAAAATCTTGAGAAAGAAAAGACCCTACCTAGTGAGATTATGACTATAGGGGTGCGTGCTGTTTTACGTGAAGACGGGACGAGCGATTCCCGATGGATTCTCCCATCACTGTCTTATGTAATTTTTAGAATGCTGAATTAGTAGTTGCCGCTTTATTTGTGTGGGCCTTCTGCTTTGCTTAATTAGCTTTTAGTTGTTTTCAAAACAAGAACTATTTTTGGCCGCAACTGGCTGGTTTCTACCTAGCTATTAGAGACGGCTGTCACTGAGAACAGATACCCTAAGACATCAATACTGAAGACAGCGCTCATACATGTTACTTAGTAAGATCTCCGAACTCAATAAGAATCCAGACATCGTGCTCCGTAACCACATAAAACGTTACAAGACATAGGTTACTTTTCACGAAAGTATTATTTGACCATTGTCCTATCGTTATGGTGGGAGTGAGAGAGACGAATACCCACCGTAAATGTCCTTCCCGTAAGGGCGTGGCAGATCTAAATATCATGCCCAGACATTCTGACGGAATTCGGTGGGGGGTACGTATCTCGCCCGTCACCGGGTCCTATGGAACTAACTGTTTGACCTGGCATTAGGTTTACATACAAGTTTCCCTGTTTTGCACTGCGGTGCGGGAGGTTGGTTCAGTAAATAAAATAATAATTAATATATGTTTTCGCAGTGCTTTCCTACATTGGCTAATGTGCTAACTACTAAGTATCTAAAGATACGCGGGAATGTGTGTGATACCGCACCCTGGCCATCTCCGCTCGGAGACCCCAACAGTTTCCCAGAGTCGGATCAGCCCATGGTGCGGATGGGGACATCCAAACAATTAAGAAGCCACTAGACTGAATGGAACATGAAGAGAGACAAAATCTTGGAGTTATGAGTCTTACTGGAGTGCGGGGCTAGATTATCGCACTGCCGGAAGAGAAGAGTATATTACAGAGTAAGTAATGAAGAAAGTGTCTCTAATCATTTTGAACCTATCCTATCGAGCTGAATAGAAAAGCTTTAGTCGGTAGCATGCCGGGCTAAACAGAGTTATAGCACGGACAGCGACCTCAGTGAAAAATTGTTGGTGGAGGGAGAAAGTGCTGCATGTATAAGTGTTGCTGTATAGTGTTTCCTACATGCACTGCCGTCCTATATTTTCTATACATAAGCAAAACATATGAATGGATGGCCACTGACCATATATATACATAATCTAACCAGACCAATCAATACAGTATCAAATTATCAAGGTATATATATATATATATATATATATATATATATATATATATATATATATATATATATCAGTACAGGTTAACGAACCTACTATAGTATGGTTAGCAACACATTGGGGAAAATGAGAATAATTATAAACAGATACAGAAATTATACCTAGCGGTCCTAAGACCGTTACGGTTCCTTTTAGTCATCGGGATCGTTCTTACGGATACAATATAATTAACGAAACCCATATAGAGAAATAATTAAACTCTGAAGTATAGTTACTTGAATACTCGGTAGTGATTCTTAAGTTAGGCTACCATGTTACTGAAAATGATACGTCATTCCGTAGTCGACGTGAGATGATGCGCTCTCCGGAAGCTGGAAAGTTCCCGCAGGTTGGTTCCCGCAAGCTGTTTTCCGCAAACAAGATTTCCGCAAGAACACTCAAAGCGGGAGTACATCGCTCAGCACTGTAAGCCTAATAGGATGTCTAACGAGCAGTCAGTAAAAGATATGATAGTACTACTGTGGTGAAGAAAGTTCCCATACACCGATGGCATGGGTGGAAGGTGTAAACAACCCGATCACAAGCGGGGGTTGTCAAATGCGAATGAAGATACAAAGCAAAGCTTCACGGTGCTGGGTACGTCAGCCAGCTCTGAAGATGCACCGGGCAGAGTTTACTTACTGTGGTCGAAATCAGAAGAACCTACGCGCTATTAGTGCGGTGACGGTTGAAATACCACTTAGGCGTGGCCGGCAGATCTGGCGAGTCATCCATCAAAGAACATCCTGCCTCTACATGTGTAGACTCACATATTCAGGCCGTAAAGGCCTCACCGCAAATTTGTGTTTCGAAGTAGATATTGATATTCGTGAACAATAATCAGAAAGTTCCAAATTACTCCCGTAAGTAGGGAGTTACAAAATTGTTCTTACTGTGGTGGGTTGGCTACTGCTAGCTACAGGAGAAGGACAGAAGTTGAAGACATATGCGTAATATGTAGCTACAGGAGAAGGACAGAAGTTGAAGACATATGCGTAATATCTGTTGATTGCAGCTAGTACAGATCCAACCTGTGGCCGAGGATGCTCTCGATCACTGGATCGCGTCTCCTTTTATACTCCTCGTGACGTTACAGGCGCAGGCTCCAACCAATCATCATTCGAGCAACAGCCAATCATCACGTAGCTAATAATAGTGCAGCCGAATGTTCTAGAACATTCTAGAAGTTCTGCAGTCACGGCAATATTTTGAAGATAATCAAGAAGGGTTTCCCCCATTTCTTAACCGATTTTGAAATGGTTTACAGATTTAAAAAGCCTGTTGAGTTCTGGTCTTGATTAATGCCAGATTTAACGGGAACAGGCAATCAATAAGGATTACAGGGTACCATCTTGGTACACTAAAAGCGCCATCCTATCTTGGTCGTAACTACGCGCTCCATCAAAAACAGCATCTTGACACGCGCATGTGCATCATGCGTTTTAACGAACTTAGTCGTTTTCGCAACGCGATCTCTCATAGGCCCATATACGCCCATATACGCTTATGGCTCTACCCAGGGGTGGGGTGGGGGCGTGTTCAGGAAACGAATCCAGGACGGGCGGCGTGTACCTAGCTTAGCTGGTAAGGCCGGTACCCGACCGGTCGATCCGAACTACACCATCTTGTATAGTCCAATGATGGTGCGGAGGTGTTTGTGGTGTCAGGCATCAAGTTTGTCTTTAGCTGCCTTTGGAGTGATGAATGGGTCCCGGTCTCTTTTTACTACATATACAAAACTCGCGTACTCATTAATCGTCACGTGTACACTTTTAAATCTGATCGATAGACACAAATTCTGATTGCCTCTCCTGTTCACGTAATGATTTGACGTCACTTACGGTGTACGTGGCCTACGTCCGACGGCTGTGGGAGTGACCAGATTTATGCCTAGAGGTCACGGCACTGCCGTAGGCCACGCCCATTTATGCGACGTCCACATGAACACTTTTGGTACTGCTTTAAATATTTCCAGCACCCATTTAAAAGTTTCTATCTAAGAATCAGTCATCAGCTCATAGTAGCGCTTTTTGTATTCTGCCTAACTGACCAGCCGGCCGAGAGACACACTGACCACATAACCAACTAACTGATTGTATGACCGACCAAGAATATCTTTAATTATTTAATTATTAAACATTTATCAAGTATTTGTCTATTTCAGATGCTTGTACTCGTGGGCATTATGGTGGTAATCAGCATCAGCCAGAATACGTAAATGGCATCACCGCCAGATTACTTACCATTAACTGAGAATGGTGATAATAGAGACCAAATAATACAGACCTATTTTCACTTAGGATTTTCCTATGAAGAAATAGTGGTATTTTTGCAATTATACAATGGTATTACTATTGGCCTAAGACAACTGAAACGTATTCTGAAAAGAAGAGGCTTATGGAGGCGAAAAGAACAATCGGACATACGTCTGGTAATTGAAGTGATAGAACGTGAATTACAGAACAGTGGTAGGGACTTGGGCTATCGGTCGATGCATGCCAGAATTACGAAAAACCACCACTTAGTCGTTTCCAGAGAAGCTGTTAGGCTCATTCTCGCAAGATTAGATCCAGAAGGTGTATTAAATAGAAAAAGGCAAAGATTGCGCAGACGAGTGTATGATGTGCCTGATCCAAATATATGTGGCATCTAGATGGATGGGATAAGTTAAAACCATTCGGCATGTGTGTGCACGGCTGTATTGATGGTTACTCTAGAAAACTGATATGGCTTGAAGCGTCGTCAACAAATAATGATCCGTTTGTTGTATGCAAATATTTTTTTGACTGTATCAAGCGAGTTAATGGATTGCCTAATATTGTGCGGGCTGACAATGGAACTGAGAATGTCAATATTGAAATCATGCAAACATTACTCAGAACCGAGAATAATGATGACCGGGGACGGTTGCATACTAGTTTTCTCTATGGAAAGTCGACTGCTAACCAGCGAATCGAGAGCTGGTGGAGCAAGTTTAGATCTTTCGGAATGAACAGTTGGATAGATCATTTCAAATCTCTACAACGTAATGGAATAATAAGTACGACAAATGAGCTAGACACAGAGTGCATCATTTTTTGTTACCTCGATCTATTACGACGTGAGATTCAGTTATGCCTAAGACTGGAATACTCATATTAGGAAATCTAGCAGTCAACTATATGGTAAACCCGATATTATGTACTATCTACCAGAGTTATATGGTGGGCGTGATTACATAAGGCCACTTAATGAAGCGGACGCCGATATACTTTCAGAAATTCTCACGGAACAAATACCAAACGGCAGATCACATTATAGGGAATTATTAAAAATTTAACAGAAGGTCAAATGGTTATGCCTAATACCCTCGACGAGGCGGCAGATTTATTGGTTTTCCTGTTAGACTGTGTTCACGAAGAGCTCGATGGTGAATAGGTTATTCTCTGTGTGCTTTGGTGTGTTTATATCGCTGACCATTGTATTATCTCGGCTGAAGCTGAAAAGCGACAGAATATACGTCAACGTACTGATTCATTGCATCCATTTATTGATTTCATGGTGAAAAGTTTTATTCGCGACTAGCAACTAGTATAAGTGTGTTTTGTCGGTCGGTCTGTCGATCAAGCTTTTGACATTTCTAACAAAGCCTCTATCTATGGATTGGACAATTATATTGCGACAAGGCTTGAACACATCATTGCCTACACCAAGCAGACCTGGGTCAAATACGTTTGATCATATACAAATACAAATACGCAATTATAATTTCATTCAAATACAATTAACTCTTATCTCGCTGATATGAAAATTTTGATCTTTTAAATTCTTTTAAAATCTTAAGAGGCTCAGTGAAAGCAGCAATAGAAAATACATCTTAGATATTTTGTAAGCAATTTGACTGGGAGTAGCTATGCCAGCAACAGATCCCAAACAGATTAATCACAAAAGCATTGAAGTTAATCTGTCCAATACCATAGAGAAGTTGTTGTTTCATGTTTGTGCATTTACAACTGAAACAGTCGTGTCTCAGTGTGTTTTGATAAGAATCAACAGTTAACAAGGCATAGTTATATAACAGCTTAATTGCAGTCCTTTCATGTCATTCATTGAACTAGGCATGGTACAGGTAGCATCTCACTCCAGCTGTGAGCTGTGTTATGGATTAAAATAGTATAACCTTTTTGAATGAGTAAGCGAAAATAGGAAATGGATTTTATTTTGAATTATACATCTTTTTAGTCTTTTGGATATTTTGACTGGGAGCTGTTGCAGGCTATGGCAGCAACAGGTCCCTGACTAAGTAATTTTAAAATAGTCAACAGCTTAAAGATCTATGATAATGATTTTCTGAAATTATGTTCTAGGAATTCAGACCACAAATAGTTAAAAGGAGCACTAACTCTTGACTACTGTAAGCCATATTGGACAATAATAGCCTACTAACTCTGAACCTGGTCAATATTTTGCAAACTATTGGAGTGAAACTTATTAGAGCCTTAGATATTGATTAAACAAACAGATGAACTAATTTTATCCTTTGTATTCACTGACTCAGAAATTGACTTTAATAATCAAATTAGTTGAAACCCTGAAAGCAATTTGGCTAAAACAATTTGCTGTCTAAAGTTGCATTAAATTAATATTCAGTCAAATTCTCAAATTTTTCAGGAAAATGCGAAATATGCCATGTACCATGTGTTATATGTGAACTGTGAGTTATACATGTACTTATTTGACCCCTTTATCTCTAGTAGAGTCCAAAAATCGCTCTTGTTCAAGGAATTGTGATAATATTTGTGCGTATTTGACTATATTTGAAACACATGCCAAATATGGTGATCACATACAAATACGGCCTGACTAAAAAAGCAAATACAAATGCGTATAATTTACGTATTTAAATACAAATACTTATTTGATCCCAGGCCTGACACCAAAGGGAACAAAAATGAGGTCAGCAGGTTAAAGGTCAATAATAAAGTTGCCATAGATGCAATGTCATTACCTCATCTGACCCAAAATGCCAAGTGAGCTTGTGTCATAAAGATCGTATTTTTTACTAACATTAATAAGGGCATTTAAAACATTTGGACCGGCGCCTACAATGTCTTTCAAACCGTGATACACATCGATAGGGCCAACATTCCACCCTGTAGTGGTAAGCCACAGGCTCAATGGTTGTTGATAACGGCTCGACATGTTAATCGCTAGCGGGCACATTGACCTAGATTAAATTAGGCAATACGCCAGTCGACTAGCGGGAATATACCCGCTAGGCGAGCGAGGAAGGCAGTAAAGCCAACCCAACGGAGTATAAAACACCAAAGAGAGACACGGGGTGGGGGTGGGGACAAAATATACAAAAGTTGTGTGCTAATGAATAGCGGTGTCAACCTGCTGTGGCGACTCCGGTTTTCAAAATTGAAAGCTTGAGTCATAAAATATGACAAACCACAGCAAATTAAACACAAACAGAAAACGTCAAACTCAACTAAATCAACTTATGTAACAAAAATTAAACAAAAGCGAGCAATATTGACGAAAATGTACACAGAATTAGCAGAGCCAAATTCAGCACATCTTACAATGGCTACTACTACTATTACTATTACTACTACTACTAGGCACACCTACTACTACTACTACTACTACTACTACTACTACTACTACTACTACTACTACTACTACTACTACTACTACTACTACTACTACTACTACTACTACTACTACTACTACTAGGCATACTACTACTGCTAGGGCACAGGCCTTTGAATTTTCGTCCATCCATCGCACTAGTACATATCCCCATACTATACTGAACCAAAAATCTTTAGCAACACTGAGAATATTACTGTATAAATGTTATTTAACAAAAACAATAAATTGATTCAAATATATTATTTAATTGATAGGTCATTTTCCAATTTGAACAGCAGTCTCTTGTTACTGTAATGCTAGCATCGCGCCTTTAACACGGCATCATTCAACGGAAGGGTCCAATTTAAATAATGACACAGCTGTCAATACTGGTTGTGACGTCCGCGCGCATTAACCACCGCCGTACATCGCTTTCTCATGCTTCGAATTAAGCACCTGATATCACGAAGAGGAATCGCATCCCATTCCTGGAGCAGTGCAGCTTCCTCCAGCTCCCGCACGTTGTGAAGATGTGGATGGTTCTCACGCACCATACGGCCAAGAATGTCCCACACGTGTTCGATAGGAGACGGGTCCGGTGATCGCGCTGGCCAGTCCAACACCGGAACGTTGTTAGCCTCAAGGAAATCACGGGTGACCCTAGCTGAATGAGGACGGGCGTTGTCTTGCTGGAACATAGTCTGCATGATGCTGCATAAAAGGGATGACAACAGGGGCGACAACTTATTTACAGTAACGTTGAGCCGTTAAATTTCCACGAATCACAATAGGATCTGTTTTGTTATTTTCATGGATTCCAGCCCACACCATGACACTGCCGCCACCGAATCTGTCGTGCTGAATGATGTTGGCTGCATCATACCATTCTCCTAAACGTCGCCAAACCCGTTGCCTACCATCCGCCACATCCACACAAAACTTTGACTCATCACTGAACAAAACGTGGCTCCATTGTTGAACACGCCATCGTTGATGAGTTCTTGCCCATGCAAACCGAATCTCAATGTGACGCTCTGTAAGCGGAACAGCAACAAGTGGACGACGGGCATGCAGTCCAGCATCATGGAGTCTGTTTCGCACAGTTTGTGCATGCACTGTAGTGCCGGTAGCGGTGTGCAAATTACGGGACAGCCGCGGCGCAGTCTCAAACCTGTGACGTCGTGATGACGTCACTAAGTAGCGATCTTCTCGTGGTATTGTTGCTCTCGGTCTGCCAGATCGTGGTCGGTCATTAACATGTCAAGTTTCCTGCTCACGTTGGCGGAGGCGGGAAATGGTTGAAGCGTGAACATTAAAATGTCGAGCAACAGCGCGAACGCTCTGCCCAGCAGCGAGTCTTCCCATCTGCTTTTGCAATATCGTGAATTTTTGCCTTCGCCACCCGCCAATGTGGGCCAGTGCATGAAAAATGCATTTTCACATGCAGTAAGCGTGCGGCCGAGAAATGCAAGAAATGATTTGCATTTCTTCATGATCAGCCGACATTACATTGACTAAACATGCCTGCAAATTTGGTTATAAATGGACGCCTAGTTTTAATACAACAAATCAAACTTCACTGTTGCTAAACTTTTTTGGCTCAGTATATATTATATACTATATATATAATATACACACAAGGTATGAAACCTTCATCTGTGGGCACCATTGTCAGAAAGCCGATTGGTTGGTTTGTAGTTAGAACCGTGATGCCACCGGATTTTGACAACAAACCAACCAATCAGCTTTCTGACAATGGTGCCCGCAGATGAAGGTTTCATACCTTGTGTATATTATATATAATAGGGGGAATATGTGGTAGAGGGATGGATGGACGAAAATTCAAAGGCCTGTGACTAGGCATACTACCGTGACATGGCACCAAGTTGTGGTTGATAAAGCAATTGTTAGAATATAGTTAGTCTAGCATCATCACATTGACAACAAGAGCTCCGCAAACGGCGCATAATACCCCGCCATGATGACAAATTAATAAATGACGGCTATCAGAAAATATTTATTTCTTCCTCAGACCAGTAATCCTTATTAAGTGTCAAAGCGATCTGCTAAACGGTCAAAGAGGTATCGTCCGGAAACCAATTTTCAAGATGGCTGCCGCTGACTGGTGGCCATATTGGATTTCAGATTATCGTAAATTTTGATAGGTTTCTTCACCAGACATATTCCAACAACCCTAGGAAGTGATCCGATAAATCGTAACGGAGATATCATCCAAAAACCAACTTTCAAGATAGCAGTCCCTGCAGCGCGGCCATCTTGGATTTTGGATCAGTGTCGATTTCGATAGGTTTCTTCCACAGACGTAGTCCAACCACTCTATGAAGTTTCAATACGATCCGACAAATGGTAACTGAGTTATCATCCGGAAACCAATTTTCAAGATGGCCACCAGTGGCTGGCGGCCATCTTGGATTTCAGATCATTGTCAATTTCGATAGGTTTCTTCCCCAGACCTAGTCTAACCACTCCATGAAGTTTCAATGCGATCCGACAAACGGTAATGGAGTTATCATCCGGAAACCACTCTGCCGCCCGCAGCGCCCACCCACCTGGATGGACGGCGGCATTACATAATACCCCGCCAAATTTTGTGGCGGGGTATAAAAATGGACATGCTATATACACCAGGCAATTATTAATTATTTATTCCTGATTTACGAAAAGGCACTGTCTAATAAATTCATATTTCAATGCAACATGGTGTTTAGTAACTCTTTAATAAGTTGATAACCTATTAAAACATGTGTGCTGTATACAATGTAGACAGTTCACTCGTTGTAGAAGGTTAATATTTGGCTTGTTTTTTAATTTTTCGGCGATGCCAATAATTACAAGTGACCCGTATCGCTCACCTGGAGCATAGGCATTTCAACTGGAAAGGCTACCTACCACCCATAAGTGACATCCTAAGGTCTTTGCCAGAATTGCAACAAGAATTAGAGCTATTGTGCCAGGAGCTCTGACACTACTCACTGGTTAATAGGTCACTCACCCACTCACTCACCCAATCAACAGCCCGTAGTGCTATGCCCAAAGTATTACCCACCTTGTCTAGCACAGCATTCACATGGAGAAATATCCATGTAGCCAAGTGTAGGAGACCTTTAATTCCATTAGATGGCCTTAATAGGAGTCACATTTATGTTTGGCAGGATCACTGCGCAGTGTCCACCTATATCTCTGTAGCAAGTCCAAACAAGAATCTACGGTTGGCATAGAAGAATTACAAACAAATCTCCCTGGACACGTGTAGAAGCCAAACCTTTACACTGATGAAGCTATATGTCCAGTATGTAGAAGTCTTATGTGAGCCTTATTGGTGGTGCCTGTTTTGCATAAGGTGTTGCTGAAAGCTGTTGATTTATCAAACATTAACAGTTTTCAGCAAGAGCATTTTTAAAATAGACATCAGTCAGATGGCTGAATAAAGACCAATGAGGACAGGCAGTGCCATCAGTAAAAGGGTTAACTGACTAGATAGAAGCAGGTAGTATGTCTGAAATGTTAGTATTTATCATCCATGTTAATAACATAGAAGGCAAGGCTTCTAGACCGGCCATCTTATATTTTGACGTTAGTAGATTATACTTTGATAGCAACTGCGATAAAATACTTTATAACAAGATAGACCCATTTAAGCTATAGATATTTAGCATCCTTGTTGCTATGGTTACCATGGTTACTATACCTCTGTAGCTACTGCTGCCTGTACAACTTTTATAGGCCAAAGACAATACACCAAGCTGCCACCACTAACCTGCCACCGCTATGCTGCCCCCCCCCCCCCCTTATACTGTCACCACTAAGCTGCCCCCCCCCCCCCCCCCTTATACTGTCACCACTATACTGCCACTGCTATACTACCACCAATATACTGCCACCACTATAATATCACCACTATAATACCACTGCTATACTGGAACCACTATACTGTCACCACTATGATACCACTGCTATACTGCAACTGCTATACTGCCACTGCTATAATGTCACGTTTATACTGTCACCACTATACTGCCACCACTATACTGTCACCACTATACTGCCACTGCTATACTGCCACCCCTATACTGGCACTCCTATACTGACACTGCTATATTGCCACCCCTATACTGTTACCACTATGCTGCCACCTCTATACTGTCACCGCTATACCGCCACGGCTATACTGCCACCACTACACTGCCACGGCTATACTGTCACATTTTATACTGCCACGGCTATACTGTCACCACTATACTGTCACCTTTATACTGCCACCACTATACTGCCACTGCTATACTGTCACTGCTATACTGTCACTGCTATATTGCTACTGCTATATTGCTACTGCTATACTGCCACCTTTATACTGTCACTACTTTACTGCCACCACTATACTGTCACAACTATGCTGCCACTGTTATACTGCCACCGCTATACTGTCACCACTATGCTGCCACTGCTATACTGTCACCTTTATACTGCCACTGCTTTACTGCCGCTGCTATACTGTCACCTTTATACTGCCACCACTATGCTGTCACTGCTATACTGCCACCCCTATACTGTCACCACTATGCTGCCATCTCTAACCTGTCACCGCTATGCTGCTACCTTATACTGTCACCGCTATGCTGCCACCATTATGCTGACACCACTATGCTGTCACTGCTATGCTTCCAGCACTATACTGCCATCTCTAACCTGTCACCGCTATGCTGCTACCTTATACTGTCACCGCTATGCTTACACCACTATGCTGCTACTTCTGCGGCCGCTAATGGCCCGCTACCGCTACTACTACTATTGCATGTGATTCCTCCCAGCCCACCCACTACAGTCATCCATGAACAACACTCTAATCCATATCGATAAATAGAATGTTAGATATTATAAACTGAATGGTGATACAATTGATTACTAGTTGATATGAATTATAATGTATATGTATATTTGTAAGACTTCACTGTTTGGTATTGAACAAGAAACATCGAATTCTACAATCTGTTACAGATTAAACCCCCGCCAATGAGCTAATCCCCAGTAACCCAGCAAAAAACGTCATAACACATTCACAAAATCCTATCTAACCCATAGGATGTATAAGGGCCATAACTCTGGAACTCGCAAATTTGTTAAAGATACCGGTTCCAGGGATTCATTCATTCCCAGTTTTCTGATACCTCTCATGGACCATTGTTCACGAAACTATAGTTAGGATAGGGATATTGTTACACTCGCGTTAAGATATCCGAGTAACGATATCACTATCCAAAATATGTATTCACAAAGGCCCAGTCGAAGCGTTCCAACATTTTTTTTTTGCAGTTGGTGCATTCTTCCCTATTGGAAGTGATAGTTGGCATATACACGTATTAGCTCGTGGTAAGGACCATGGCAGATCATCTCGAAATACCACGCGCGGCTTGCTAGAAAAGCCAAACACTGGCTCTCTTTCACTCCCGGTGGTGAATCTCAGAATCATTTCCATATTCACTCCATCGCGCCTTCCTGCTGTAAGATAAAAATATAATCAATGAGATCATGAATTTATTGTTGTGTTAAAGGGAAATAATTGTAGGTCAAAATTAAAAAAATCAAACATTGGGCGAGCTCAGTTAAAGCAAATTATTTAAACCTTAGTGATTCTCTCCATTCTGCACTCAGAACTGGACATAGGTCTAGCCCTTACATTTAAATATGAATTTGCTAATAACTCCAGTTATCAGGGTTATATACATAATAAGCCTACATGTTATTACACGTTTAGTCCCATATTTGCACGAGTATTTCGCCCGGAATTCTCTATCAATTTCGATATTTGATTAACGTTTTAATGTACAAAAATAGTCATTTCAGTGGCACTCATGATGTTATGGCTGATGATATGGGCTTGTTAATTCTGACGTCATACATTAGGAATTAACCAGAAGACAGCATGTATTTTCGTTTTGTTACGTCATAATTGTGTGCTTATGATGGAATCAGGTTTTTTTTGCTGATCAACAATAATGAGGGGAGATCAGTAGTACTTGGCATATGCCCTCTTATCTTTGCTAGAACTTTTGGGATGAGAACTGTTGGAGAATACGTGTATGCGTACATTCTTTTCCAACTTATCGCCAGTGCATCTACTGCTAGAGCTAGTGGGTCCGCGATCGGTGACACGTATGTCACCATCTTTGCGTTTCCTTTCATCACAAATAGATCCACATTTGGCTTGCTCCAATGTTTGAATAGAATCTCCGCTACTGACTGGTTGAGCTGCCATTACGTCGGATGACAAACTGTCCTTCGACTGATAGCATCCGCTAGGATGTTCAATCTTCCTGGAATGTGTGCTGCCCGAAGAATAACATTCCTCTCTTGGCACCACAACAAAAGGTTCCATATCATCATGCACAACTCTGGTGACCTTGTCCCGCCTTGACGGTTCAAATAGGACACCACTGTTGAGTTGTCCGTCTTTATTAGGACAATCTTGTGTCGGATTAAGTTCTCGAATTTTCAAAGTGCTAATACCACCGCTAATAATTCGAGAACATGTATATGTTTCTGCGCATTGGTCCGATCCCCTTCACCTGACACTGTCAGATCACCCAAAACTGCTCCCCAACCCGTCGTTGATGCATCAGTGAAGATGGCCATCTGTGGTTGAGGCGGTTGTAGAAGAACACCTCACAGGTGATTCTGTTCTGATAGCCACCACTGAGGATGGAATATCAATGATTATTCTACTGGAATCCTCAGAGATGACATACATTCTCTGGGACCAGAATGACATCAAATACATCTGAATCGGCCTGCGCCTGAGTGCCGCATCAGGTACCACCTTCTCCAGAGATACTAGCAAACCCAGTATTCTGATTGAAAATAATTCTCAGATATACAAACTCCTGGGATGGAGTCAATTCTGATTTCTCCAGATTCACAATCCATCCTAGGTCCTTTAGTAAGGCCAGGAATACCTGAAGATTGTTGCACAGAGTGACTGGCTTCCCCGTCTTCAGCAGCCAGTCGTCTATGTAAGTCTGAACAGCTATTTTTCTCCTGCGAAGATAAGAAGTCATGGCGAGAACCACTTTGGAGAAGACCCTCGGGGCTGTGGTCAGACCGAACGGTAATGCATTGAACTCTCAGATATTGTCTTGGAACGCAAAGCGAAGGTATTTCTGATAAGGAATTGACATTGGAATATGAAAATATGGGTCCTTCAGATCTATCGATACTGCCCACATCTCCAACCGCCAGTGCATTTCGGAACGAGGAAAACTATCGAATAGAGGGCCTGGGAGGACTGATTGTGGACTAAATGAATCGCATTCTTTCGCTGAAGATCTTTGATTTCTGAGCAAATGACATCAAGACGATCGGATTCCCTTGGAATGGGAGTCCATACATGAGTCGACGCTAACGGAACTAGCGATTGACGGATGAGCCACTCCGGTTCGTAGCCATTTCTTAGCCAATGACAGAATAAACAAGCTTGCACGACCTGTTCCCACTGGTTTGAGAACAGCTGAAGTCTGCCTCTGATGGGAGGAATCTGCACACAGCTCGCGGTCGATGTTGCGTGACAAGACATTAATTCGCTTTGCTGAAGATTCTCGACTCCTGCATTCCTGGCACCACCAGTACGGGTCTTGCTGGAAGCCCATTAGGACCGCCCCCAATGGCCACCTCGCAGCTTCTTGGAGTATGACGGCCCAGAACGATCAACACGGCTATCCTTACAATAGCCGCCGCGTCCCGAGCCACCATCCTTCCTGTCATCCTCATACGGCCTCTTATTAGAAGACTTGTATGATGATGACTGGCCAGGTCCCTGAGAACCGGATGCCCGATGGGCATTACAGCCAGCTGGATGGAAGGGCGATCTCTGCTGCTCCTGTCGGTGCTGCTTATAGGACGCTTGCGGCTGAATCCTTTTAGTCGACTTCCATGACTTACCGACAACTTCCTGCTCTGCAACCATGGACGCAACATTGGAGAGAGCTCGTCTTGCTGAGCTGCCAAACAATCTCAGACCAATGAAAGGCGCAGAAGACAATGCAGCCCTCATCTCTGGTCCTGGTTCTACACAATCGAGAACCATTCTCCTCCGTTCCGCCAATGATCTGGTAATCACCCTGGCCAGGCAATCCTGGGACAAACACATGGTGTCCCGGACAACTCCAGGAGCAGCCTCTCGCACTTCCCCACCTTCTGCCGTGCAGGTCAGCATCCCCTGCAGGATGGTACAACCATGCGAGAGAGCAGCCAAAGCTGCTCTTGCCGCATCCTCAATAAGCATTAGCTCATGGAAAGCATCTTTGTTAGTCTCTGAAAACAACGGTTGAGAATGACCCTTGGATTTCCCAGCCAACACCGTTCAACACTTCACGTTCCCCAGCTGAAAGACGAGGAACACGGGCGTACTGACGGTAGGCCTGCTCCGGAAAACAGACCCTACCCCTTATCCCCTTAGAGGCATTTGGAAGCATATACTCCGGCTGAACCAAATAGCACACCGCGACTTCCAACGTGTCAGAAGGGTAGGCATTGCCGAAGAGCCACTTGACAGAGCGCTAGCCACACACTCTGACATTCATTCCATCACCGGATCGCACAGAGATCCCTCGTCAGATGTCAACCAAGTACCTGCACCCATTCAGCTTCAGTGCAGAACGATGGCTCATCCATTAAAGGACTGTCATTTTCGTCCTTCTCCTCACCCTTGGATGAGGAGGACACCATCCAGACCCTTGGATGAGAAGGCCACTTTATCCATGCTGAAAGCTACATACAAAACTTCCAATTCGAAACGGGTCCGTGGCTCAACTACTCGCGGCTCCAGTGTCTAGACAATCGGACACAGAATCAGCACAATCCATCGGCCCCAGCACGGGAGCCGGATCTACGTCTGCTAATATGGCAGGGCATGTGACTCCGAGAGGAGCCGGCGTACCCGCATCCGCATTGCCGATGGGAGCCTTAAAAGATGGCTCGGACGGCACTCCGGATTGGCGTGGCCAATCTTGGGCGATCAGAAGCACTTAGCACTCGTCCTATCTGATTTTCTGAAGAATTTTTGGAATCAGGAGTGCTGGAGGGAATGCGTATGCATACATTCCCACCCAGCGATAGCGCTCGGATCTGGAATGTTATAGGCCACCCCGCAGTTACTCGGACACACTCAAGCACTATATATATATATATATATATATATATATATATATATATATATATATATATATATATATATATATATATATATATATTTTTTTTTTAATATTGAATATGCTATCGTCTTTAGCGTTGGCGTCACTCATATTTATCTAATGGGCCATGTTTTGGAATTATATCTGTCCTTCATCCCAAATTCTATAGATTCTAGAAAGAACACTGGAGAGGACTTCTATGGCCAATTAGAGAGCAACCCATCCACACAGAAATTCTACCAACTGATTACAAGAAATACAGCAGATAGATCCACCACCACTGAAATTATCCTTCACAACAACAATGACATCGCAGATCCTCAACAACAGAAATGACAGAGGAAAATATTGGCTCAGTACTATGAGGATCTGGCAACTCCCAAAGTACTTCCACATTATGATCCAGCACACCTATTTGAATGTGAATATCGCCACAATCTCATAAAGGAAATCTGCAAAGATGATTACTCCGAAACCAAACCAATTACATAACAGGAATTCCACACAGCAATTCGCCATATGGACACAGGCAAGCAAAACTATCTGCTGAGCATATCAAAACAGCTGGAGAAGTGACCATATAGATTTTTGTTTTTGTCATCATACAAAAAAATAACCTACATAGAAACTTGAAATTTACTGTAAACCTAGAAGCGAAATATATCTAAAACGTCACCAAATTTCATTAAAGTTATTGCATATTTTATTGATAGTTAGACGTTGAAGGTGGATGCACTTTTTGGCCACACAATATAAACAATATAATCAAACACGTCTTATTTAATGTGTTTTCAATACAGGACCGTAGATTCCTACCTTGAATCTGATCTGTGCTGCAAAATAAAAAATACAGACTGACATGTGAATGTGACGTCCATGCTCAAATATAGAAAGAATGCTCAAATATAGAAAG
The DNA here is from genome assembly GCA_034401795.1 of Chaetoderma sp. LZ-2023a. Lineage (NCBI taxonomy): Eukaryota > Metazoa > Mollusca > Caudofoveata > Chaetodermatida > Chaetodermatidae > Chaetoderma > Chaetoderma sp. LZ-2023a. The sequence continues at coordinate 16,205,595 of CM067362.1, forward strand.
ACATGCTAATCATTTTAGGCATGGACTTAACGTTCTGATATCGTATTAAATATAATAGCTAATTTATTTTAAAACCTTTCCGTTAGGAGTCCGGGTATTCAAACACTGAACAGCAACAGACTAGTACGACGAGCATGCCTAGTTCACTATGAAACCATTTTGCCCATACTAAGAGTTGGTATTTTGGCAAGCGTGATTTGGCGTCAGAACTACGTAGACCTATGCTAACAATAGACCGCGACAGGCTATCAACAACCTACTTTTCTAATATTTTGCAAGGAAACTGGTATTCACCTTGAAATTATTGTAACTGAAAGCTATTGCTCTCTTAGACAGCAGCAGCGTCCGCTTGCAGTACTAATGATGTTTTCAAAATGAACACCTGTTCCGCTCGACTACAAAGAAAACTACCTAGTTTCTAGCCACAGTCTCAATGCGTTGTTGGCTTATGCCTACCAAGTGTTCGTGCCAGGACATGCTTGCTAAATGACCAACTTAGGAATGTCTTAACTCTTGCATCTCATAGATCTCCTTTGCATAGTATTATCAAAGGTTTATCAAGCAGATAGTGATCAACCATGTAGCAATAAATATAACAAGTGAAGACGACCAGCACTGGTCACATGTTCCCCGACACAGGTGTTTTAGAAAAGGCAGATTTTAAACTAATTTTATGTATTTTAAGGGGGATAACCATGGCAGATCTGGGAACATTTTGCTGCGACGCAATGCCGACCAAGATATTAACGTAAGCAGTTGACAAAACAAAATAAAAGACTAGTTCTGGTCACAATCGTCCCCCGAACAGGACTTTTTAGTATAACCACAATTTTTAAAATCCAGATATTATAGTCTTTCAAGAAATTAAGGGGGATTACCCTGTTGATTATATGAACAGATTTCGGTTAAATGCAATCCCAGTAACGGTCTCATGCAGAGGTATATATTTTCGAAATTGGAAATGAATCCATCCAGGCTAACTGAAGTTATCAAACGGAAACCTAATATTTGGCGATTTTTCAAGAAATCAAGGGCGATAACTCTGATGGTTCTAGACACATTTTTGTCGATATTCAATCCCCACCGAGGTCTTGTCATAAGTTGATATTCCAAATTGGAAATGAATCTCAGCAGGCTAACTGATGTTATCGCGCAGAAACCACATATTTTACGACTTCAAGAAATCAAGGGGGATAACTCTGCTGGGTCTGGACACATTTCACTGATATGCAATCCCCAGCCAGGTCTTGTCATAAGGAGTTGACATTCCAATTTTGAAATGAATCCATTCAAGCTAACTGAAGTTAGTGAGCGGAAATCACATATTTTAAAAATTTTCAAGAAATAAAGCGGATTAACTCTGGTGGGTCTCGACAGATTTCGCCGATATGCAATCCCCACCGAGGTCTTGTCATAAGTAGACATACCAAATTTGAAATAAATCAATTCAAGCTAACTGAAGCTATCAAACGGAAACTAAATATGGACGGACAGGGCTCATTTTTTTCATTGTCGGGGAGGGGGGGGGGGGGGGGGGAACTGATTAGATTTGCTGGGCAGGCAATTTGACGTTATGCTCCAGAAATCATAATTTAAACAAACTTTAAGTTTTTCAAGGAAGATAACCTCGGAGAATCTGGGTGCATTTTACTGCAACGCAATCCGCACTGAGGTATCATCATAAGCAGATGACAAACAAGTTTGGTGACAATCGGTGCAATCATTTTGAAGTTATGCTACAGAAAGCTACTGTGCCGGACGGACCCATCGACGGGGTGCATTTCATATGTCCCCCCCCCCCCCCCCTTCGAGTGGGGTGGTGTGGGTGGGGATGAGGGGGGGGGACAATAAGCGGAGTCATTAGATCAGTCCATAGCTATCATATTTATAGAACTAGATGGGGCATGGTGGCCTAAAATGTGATGGTTTTCAGTTGAGTTATATTTTACCTCGCTGTATCGTATATATTTTGAACGGTAATATTTTTACTGAAGTGGTAATATTTCTACTGCAGTGAAAATGTTTCCACTCGAGCGGTAATTTCGTACTCCAATGACAATGTTTCCACTCGGGTGGTAATGTTTCTACTGGAGTTGAAATAGTTTCTACTCGATAAAAAAATAGTGTCTACTCGAGTAGTAATATTTCTACGATTGAAAATGTACTGTAAGTCACCGTAAATATTCGTTATACAGCAACCTGGGAAGGAGTGATCAAATGCTGCTACACATTATTGTAAACCATTCCTGAGAATCATACTGGACACATTTCTGGTTTCTACATACCTGTGGCTGTGTTGTATGGGCTGATACCGCCCCAGTACCTCAGCACTGGGAGAAAGCAATACGTATGAGGAATTTGGTATCTCATAGACATCATCGTCGTCATCATCTAGAATGGTGTGTATCGGTGGTAACTCTTGGGATTCACCAGCGCGCATTAAGTTAGATCTCGGGATAGAAGGTTGTGGTATTGACGTATGGATTGGAGATTGTGTTGTTGTTGCTAAGCTGCTTGTTACCGTTGACTCGTTATTTGTGGCTGGTGCATACCATGCTCGTGACAAATCTGGCAGCTCATTAAAATCATCATGGTCCTCATCGAAAATGGCAGATAATGGTAATATCTCCTGCAATTCTGGAGAGAATGTCAAATTAGTTCTAGAGGGTGAAGCACGTGGCGTTGACATATGAATCGGAGAACTGTTGTGTGTTATAATTAACTGGCCAGCTGCTGTTGACTGTGTATGTGTTGTCAAGCGGCTTGTTGTTGGTGTTGCTTGGTTAGCCCGATTAGCTGTTGACATGGTTGTAGCTATGGTTGACTGGGTTGGTGTTGTCAAGCGGCTTATTGTTGTTGTTGATGGGTTAGCCTGATTAGCCGTTGACATGGTTGTAGTTACGGTTGACCGGGTTGGTGTTGCCAAGCGGCTTGTTGTTGTTGACGGGTTAGCCTGATTAGCTGTTGACATGGTTGTAGCTACGGTTGACCGGGTTTGTGTTGCCAAGCGGCTTGTTGCTGTTGCCTGGCTACCCTGATTAGCTGTTGACATGGTTGTAGCTATGGTTTACCGGGTTGGTATTGCCAAGCGGCTTGTTGTTGTTGACTGGTTAGCATGATTAGCTGTTGACATGGCTGTAGCTACGGTTGATCGGGTTGGTGTTGCCAAACGGCTTGTTGTTGTTGACTGGTTAGACTGGGTAGTTGTTGACATAGTTGTAGCTACAGTTGACCAGGTTGGTGTTGCCAAGCGGCTTGTTGTTGTTGGCTGATTAGTTGATAGGTTAGCACATGTTGTTAATGAATGTTCTGAATTATCCTCACTAGAGTCCATCGGCAAGTTAAAGGTTGCTAGCATGTATAATTTTAACGAGCCCGGGATCATTTTTTCAACAAAATAATTATTAAGAGTAAATTCCGACGTGAGGACATCTTGTACATTTTGATTTCTAGAATTAACAATTTCTAATGTAAAGTCGTGCACAGATCCAATCACTTGATTGCTATCAGCAGGAAAGAATGCTTTTCTTACAAGGCTAAGTATACTTGTATACGGTTCGTCAATTGGCAATTTCAAAACAATAGCATTTTTGTCCCCTAATGGTGCTTTGATTGGTTTGGCATTTCTGTCTATAGTTCTGTCACTATTATCAATGGTTTCATTCGTTACGCGGAGAGCGAATGAAACAGACTTTTCTTGTTGTCTTGGGCGACCTGCTCGTTGTATGATCTTGGATTTATCATTATTATCTGCTTTTCTCGATCGTAGAAAATCTAACAACTCTTTCTTTTTTCTTTTTTTTTTACATTCAGATGCTGGTGTAATCTCAGCAGTTCGAGTGATCTCTATCTTTTTACTTGCACCGCTGTCTGAGGCGAGAACAGGAGACATGGTCGCATTAACAAAATCCTTTAGAACAACTCTATCTCCCAGAGCTGTCATTCCGAGGCTTTCAAGCTGTCTATCACTTATTAACTTAATTACTTCACCATCTATCTGAAACAAGGCAAACCAATAAATTGATATATGCTCCCCGAAGGCATACTCTGCAGAGAAACTGAATGGATAACCCCGAAGGCATATGCTTCAGGGACAGGTTTGGAACTGTGGCTCAGACACAGAGAAACGAACTTGAAATTGTCAATGAGATATCAACATATTAGGCCATCCTTAAAATATTGTTGGTGTGTTGTAATATTTGAGGCGTTTATATGCTAGTTCCCAATGCTAGGGTCTAGACTCACGCCTGAATATTGTTGGTGGTGGGGTAATGATGTTAAATCCACAATTTGGGGAGTAGGAATGATTCGGTGGGCCAGCATTCTTTTGGTCTGGTGGGATTTTCCCTAACGAACAATTTGTTACGGGTAGCTTAATAAAAGCAAAATCTAAGTTTCTCTAAATAAACACACTTAGACTTTGCTTGGCACCATATGAAAAATACATATAAAAACTATGTTCAAAATGAACAGAGATATTTTCTGTAATAATCAATACCAAGTTTGGTGACCATATGTGAAAAAGTCTTGAAACTATGGCCCGGAGAAACATTGTCTGTGATATTCAGTCGACCATGAAAAGTAGGTCAGCATGACCTACTTTTAATACTGTGCACACCTCCCTAAGATGCATCCACATACCAAGTTTGGTAACCATATGTGAAAGTCTTGAAACTATGGCCCGGGCAAACATTTTCTGTGATATTCAGTCGACCATGAAAAGTAGGTCAGCATGACCTACATTTGACCTGCTTTTCATACTGCGCATTCCTTCTCCCTAAGATGCATCCACATACCAAGTGTGGTGACTATATGTGCAAAAGTCTTGAAACTATGGCACGGACAAACATTTTCTGTGATATTCAGTCGACCATGAAAAGTAGGTCAGCATGACCTACTTAATACTGTGCACACCTCCCTAAGATGCATCCACATACCAAGTTTGGTAACCATATGTGAAAGTCTTGAAACTATGGCCCGGGCAAACATTTTCTGTGATATTCAGTCGACCATGAAAAGTAGGTCAGCATGACCTACATTTGACCTGCTTTTCATACTGTGCACACCTTCTCCCTAAGATGCATCCACATACCAAGTTTGGTGACCATATGTGCAAAAGTCTTGAAACTATGGCACGGACAAACATTTTCTGTGATATTCAGTCGACCAAGAAAAGTAGGTCAGCATGACCTACATTTGACCTGCTTTTCATACTGCGCATACCTTCTCCCTAAGATGCATCCACATACCAAGTGTGGTGACTATATGTGCAAAAGTCTTGAAACTATGGCACGGACAAACATTTTCTGTGATATTCAGTCGACCATGAAAAGTAGGTCAGCATGACCTACATTTGACCTGCTTTTTATACTCCGCACACCTCGCTAAGATGCATGCACATACCAAGTTTGGTGACCATATGTGAAAAAGCCTTGAAACTGCCCCGGACAAACAATTTCTGTGATATTCAGTCGACCATGAAAAGTAGGTCAGCATGACCTACTTTTGACCTACTTTTCATACTTCGCACACCTTCTCCCTAAGATGCATTCACATACCAAGTTTGGTGACCATATGTGAAAAAGTCTTGAAACTATGCCCCGGACAAACTTATTTATGGTGAACAGACGAACGGACAAATGAACAGATGGATGGACGGACAAAGCGCCGACTATATGCTCCCGAGAAATTTTTTTCCGGGAGCATAAAAAACCCAACAATAATCATAAGTTTAGATGTACAGAAATGGCAAATCCTTAGTGGTGGAAAATGCACGAATAGGCCCGTTCGACGCACAGGATGGACAGATGAAAAATCCATTATGCGGTGTGTTACGTCAAGACTCCTCAGACTACAATGGCAGGGTCGGCTGACACAGCTGGGGCCCGCCCCAAAGATGCCAGAACCCGGGCAAGGAGAACAAAATACTGTCAAAGTGCCCGCTCACGACGGCAAGCACATTCGGCAGGCATTCGGGGAAGGCGGCCGTTCGAGTGGGCGACCCAGGTTGGCTAGCGTGTTCGACAGGCGAGCGCAGCCATGTCCCGTCTCGTTGCCCAATAGGCTGTAGCAGTCTGTTGAATATTTTGCAACTAATTTGACAGGAAGCTGTGACAGCAACAGCTTCCCGTCAAATTAGGTTCAAAATTTCAACAGCTTACCTGGATCACTGGCTTGCACTTTCAGACACACAGTCAAATTAGTTTCAAAATATTCAGCAAAATATCTATTAAATGTCTTTCACAAAGTGACCTAAGTGTCGTGTTCCAAAAGTGCTGGAAATATTTTGTTCCTCCCTGACAAGTGACATTATCAGTCGCATGGGTATTACTAGTGGTCAGGTGGGCTAATCACTGTCTGTAGAACTAGACATCAAAATTAACTAACTAACATAAATGCTGAAACTCTGAAAGCCTTAACCCCTTGAAAGTGGCAAGCCAATAGCTAATCACCCAGGTAAGCTGTTGAATATTTTGCAACTAATTTGACAGGAATCTGTTGCTGCCACCAGAAAAATGGACAAATCAAAATTCGGCATGGAAGCTCAAGCGCGTATTACACTAGGATGATTTCAGCCAAATTTCATTGAAATCGGGCAAGATGATGATATGGAGAAGACATAATTTAACAATTTCCGGTAGACTTTTCATAAAATCTAAGATGTTAACACAAAAAAATTGACAAACCAGAATTCCGAATGGAGTTTATAGAACATATTACCATGGCGTCCTTTCAGTCAAATTTGGTTGAAATCGGTCAAAATGGTAAGGACAATTTCCGTACATTTCTAATAAAATCTAAGTTTTTCACCCAAAAAATTGACAAAATCTGAATGGAAGTTGTGGAACCTACCCCCATAGGGTCATTCCAGCCAAATTTGGCTAAAATCAACCAAGCAGTTAATGAGAAGTAGAGTTTTACATCAATTTGACAATTTCCTGCACATTTTAAAAATAACATTTAAGTTTCTCAACCCAAAAAATTGACGAATCAACAATCTGAATTGAAGTTCTGAAGCCTACCCCCATAGAGACCTTCCAGCCAAATTTGGTTAAAATCAGTTAATGAGTTGTAGTGTTTTAAAGCAAAAGTTGACTGACGGACGGTCGTCATGGCATAAGCTCACTTAGTGGTCATTCTGGCCAGGTGCGCTAATAATGATAGTTTGGCATACCTTGTTTTCTCGAAATGAGGCAGCAATACTGCCTAGACCTCGCGACAGCAAAAAACCACAAATCTGCAACATAAAATGTATGTGTTATTGTTGGAAGTAGGGGAGAAATGACCTATCGGCCATTCGGGTACTGACCAAGGGTTCCTAGAGAAGCCCATCTAAGATAACAAGAGGCCCATGAGCCTTGACGCTCAGCTGCCTAACACTGAGATTGCATGCTCAATTGATGAAACAAATGTATTTTCTCCACAAGATTTAATAGTCTAAAATGTCTAAATGAACCAGAGTTGCGGCCCTTGGTTAAAGGTGTGACCTCTTTATATTCATAGAGCAAATCGATGGTACCTAACGGAAGATATCTGCCGAAATTGTGCCTTCTTTATATTCATAGCGCTAATAGACGATGCCTAAAGGAGAATATCTACCAAATTTGGTTTTAATCCATCGATAAATGACGAAACGTGTCACCAACGTATTTTCCCCATAGGTTTCAATACTTTGAAAATATAGCAATGGCCATAACCACACTTTTAGCAGGTGTGGCCACTTCACATTCATAGCCACTACAGGTATTGCCTATAGTAATATATCAGCCAAATTGGTTTTTAATCCATCGATAAATGACGAAAGGTGCCACCAACGTATTTTCCCCATAGGCTTCAATACTTTGAAAATATACGGTAGCAAGGGCCATAACTACGTTTTTTGAAGGCGTGGCCAGTTCATATCCATAGTCACTCCAGATATTGCCTATAGGAATATATCAGCCAAATTTGGCTTTAATCCATCGATAAATGACGAAACGTGCCACAAGCGTATTTTCCCCATAGGCTTCAATACCGTGAAAATAAAGAAAGCGTCATAACTCTGCTATTTGAAGGCATGGACAGAGGCCAAATAGAGTTTGCCTAAAGGACCACATATGGCAAGTTGTGTTACTGTATGTGCAAAACTCCTGAAACTAGAGGCACAATATATTACTATTGGTTCCAATGGGAAAATTGACATTTGACCTATATTTTCAAGAAACTAAGTCAGCCTGACCTAGTTCTTAGAGGAGTGGTAGCGTATGGCTGTAGGTAAACACCCACCAAGTTAGAAGCCAATAGCTTAAGAAATTATGAAATGTGCCACATATGTAATATCTTTCCCCATAGGACCCTATACTGAAATAAATTTGCAAGGGGGATAGCTCTGCTATTTGACATCGAATCAGCCTCATTTTCATAATGCATAAATTAGATGCCTATATGAACTCTTTGACCAAGTCTGATCAAGATATGTCCGGAACTAACAAGACGTGCCACCATTGTTGATGACGCACATACAGACGGACAGACAGACAGGGCGCCGGATGGTCGCTAAAGCTCAACTGACTGATAAGTCAGCTGAGCTAAAAATTTAGTCGCACTCGGAGAATATTGCAGGCGATTTTATATCCATAGATTTATATTGTTGATGTAATATAACAAATCTACATAATAGTCATAATTACAATCATTCATTTATTCACCCACTCACTCTCGATCGCGTACTCACTCACTCACTCACTCACTCAGCCAGTCACCCACCCCTGGAGGGTATAGGCATTCCAGAAATTTTTTGAATGATTGAAATGGACCACTACACGTCATCATGCACAATCTGTATTCACGAGTGAGTCTGGATGATTGACGGGAATACAAGGAAGATACTATCTCTGTTAGGAAGAGAGATATTAGAATGGGAGACTATTTATTAAAGGTGTACTTTAATAGAATGAGTATCGCACACGATACAGGTAGGGGTAGAAAGGTTGAAACTTCTTTTCCAGAGCTAAAAGCAGACTGGTCTTTATAGCAAATAGTGGGGTTTAAATGGCTAAATGTTTGATGGTGATATAGAACGCTGCTGTTTGAAGGTGTATGTATGTATGATTACTGTATTCTGCGGCTGTAGTAGTAGAAACACTACAGCTGCAATCAGTCCTTCTTCGCCTTTGCCCACTATGGCTTGTCCTCAGCCAAAATCCTTGGCTACCTCAGGTCCATTCTTGACTTGAGTGTACCTAATCCTGCTTTCTTGATGTCACCTCGTAAAACGCTTAGCAGATTTATGCAATGACGACCTCTCCTGGCTCTGTATTTGCTGGCTCCGAGTAGGGCGAATTCCAAGGCTCTGTGCCGGTGTGTCGTCTGGCATCCTTAGCACATGGCCAAACATGGACCGTCAGCAATCTTATGGGTAACTCACAGACCAAATTTGGTGTGACCACTTCAAATTCATAGCCCAAATATATATTGCTCAAAGGAACATATCTGCCACATTTGGTTTTAATCCATCAACAAATGGTGAAACGTGCCATAATTGTCGACAGACAGACAACAGATCTAGATAAAACATGCCGGGGAGATACTTGGGATCACTCCTGATATTGTAGCAGAGCACAATTTTCAATTCAACACCACGTTTGGTTTTAGAAGTGCAGTCCACCCTTAAATTTTTTAATCACTACTCCTCCGTTTTGATGAGCCATATTTTTTATTCAGTTAATCCCTATACTAATTTCTAGATTCTGACGTGATGATGATTAATCAGTCTAAAAAGATGTACCAATTATATCAATTATACCTTAACTATAATACAAAACAGTAGCTTTCCTTTATGTTGGAATGATGACTCTTTTATGACTGCAGCCTTGAAATGCGAAAGTCTAAATTCATATTTCATCACCTTGTAGATATCGGTTTGTCTTGTGGGAAGTCATGACCCCGCTAGATGTCTTATATTTACGAGTAAAACCTCAGTGAAATCAGCGAAATTTATATTTGAAAATACCAGGTGGGCTAATGAACTGAGTGAAAGTAGTAGCAAGTTAGATTAGTAGTAGGACGCTGCACTGGTTGACATCGGCCAGTGCTGCTGATACACAGTTAAACAGTTTCGTGGAAAACGATGCGAAACCCCATCGAAACTAAGCGAAATTTATATTTGAAAATACCAGGTGGGCTAATGAACTGAGTGAAAGTAGTAGCAAGTTAGATTAGTAGTAGGACGCTGCACTGGTTGACATCGGCCAGTGCTGCTGATAAACAGTTAAACAGTTTCGTGGAAAACGACGCGAAACCCCATCGAAACTAGAGTTGAGTATTAGCTAGGAATGAAATAGGACCGACGGTTATGAGTTGGTGGTATCTGTCAATAGTTGAAGAGGAAAAGTTGTTGCTGTGGGATCGGCACGCACTTTTATAATGTTCAGCAGTCGTTTCGGCCAGTAGTTTAGTAAATAATCGAGTGAAAAGAATCGATAGGAATATAGGTGACAGACTGACATTAGTTGTGGACGGTCGGCATTCCGACTCCCTTAAGCAAGTACAACACCAGCTGGCAATGAGATCATACAGCTCATGTGCTTATTAACGTTCGCTTCCTACAGTCTTATCCAGGATAGGCAAGGGACAGGACAGAGGCATTGTAGCGTCCTGTAGGAATTCATAACACAATCGAAATTTGTATATCAACTATATGGCAATCATAGAAAGGCATGCTACAACAACAGATACCATAATGTTGTTGGTTAGCTGACAGATCGCATCAAATCAGAACCAGCCAACACCGCTTTGACCCTGTTCGATGGTATCTCCATAGAAGAGATTCCCAGAGTTTGATTAGTCGAGATGACGTCATAATCAAGGAGCATCGAATCAAACTCTGTGGCAGAGAAACAAAAGGAATAGAGGTAGGAAACTGTGGATTGTATATATGAGGCACTTGTCTTTTAAATCTTTAATCTTTATCATCCGTGGTTCCGGAGCAGTCGTCGCTTCGTTATCGACATTTACAGTGAATATATTGGAGTAACTGTGAATTGTAGTAGCTAGTCTGATAGCATACCAGCAACCGTTGGGAGTAATCAGTCGAGTTAGTGTTAGAGTAGGATAGATTTGTAGTAGAAGATAGGTTGTTTGAATTGAATCGTATCATACTTACATTGCTTAAAAGTTATCATAATTCGTTACGACAGTAAAAGTCGTTACTTGTTATATCAGTATTAGGGTAGCGAATAAATAATCCAATATTTATACAAGTAGAGAGTTAAGTTGTGTTTGAAGAATACTCCAGAAGCACGGAGCAACATCGTGCCGTACCTGAGCATCTTTCTGATAAGTCAGATAGGCCCAGATTGCTATATAAATATCTTCACCAACATCAGAAAAGGCGAGCTAGCAATCATCTTAATAGCACTTGGAGAAGATAGATTGTCGCAGCAATCTACCGTCATAAATCTTCTCCGAGTATTAGTAGGAATAAAGTAGTTAGAAATACGAAGATCCGAAAACTTCAACCTGTGTCTTGATTTTTCTGAAGACCCTTAATCTGTGATGTTTATTGACCTTCTTATTGTTGTGATATTCATACAATTATATTATCTGGATAGAGGGTGGTAAGACAGTAGTTTTAAATGGGCATTTGTGGCTTTGTGTTAAATGGATCAAAAGTTATGTTTATGTTTCCCCTACACCACAATTGCACTTTTCAATTGTCTTCGGAAATCGCTTCAGTATCATTATTCATTTCGAAGCTAGATTGGTCGGTCGATGCCACATCATCGTAAATCCTCACGTTCACCGCTTTGATCCTTTGATCCCACACATCCCACCCTGGGGAGGAGTCAAATGTTCATGTCGTTGTGCACACCGCAATCATATAGGTAACTCACAGACCAAATTTGGTTGAATTCCATCTAACGGTTTCGGACGAGTTGCATTACAATCAATTTCTTGAATTTTTTACCTCCATCTCACACAGGCAAGGGGGTGAAGCCTAAGCTAAATATCTTCTTGCACCACGCAATCATATGGGTAACTCACAGAAGGAATACGGTTGAATTCAGTCCAATGGTTTCGGACGAGTTGCGCCAAGATTACTCTTCTCTTGGTCTGCAATTGGACATATCTCAAGACCTTTCGTGTTCACCCTTATCGCATCATGTCTGCTTGTCTTAAGTTTTACCCCTTTTTCAGTTCAGGTCTACTTAGACGATTAACTCTTCAAGGATTAATTCCCTATATCTCTGTTTTCGGATGTCTCAGTAGCTATCCGAATATGTCTTCATCTAGGCTGGATTGTCAACAGGGGAAACATCTCCAAATGAGATATTCACTCACTTAGGGATCCTCTTGAATCATGTCCAAAGGAAGCTTTTTTCATTCCCTCACCATTATTAAGGCCCTTGTATCTTCTACACAGTGTTTTCAGTGTGGGTCAGTTCATTTCAGCTAGGTCTTTATTCATATTATAGCCCTGATCGTGTCAGTGGAAAATGTGCTTTTTGGGGCCTATTTCAGGAGAATGCTTTTCAGCTTTTCCTCAGGTTCCTTGGTATATATTATTTGGACCCTCTAGTTCCTTGTTTCCTCATTCTATTTCATCTTATGAGTCTCAGTTTTGGAAGGACATCCAATCTCTACTACTAGGTGGTCCAATTCATTCCCCTTTCCTCAGGTTATTTGTTTACACAAACCCATCAGTGTGACACATTCCATCTCCTCAAGCCATCTTCTTGGACTCATCCCTGGAAGGATGGGGATCAATAGGGGATTCCAGGAACATTTCAGGCACTTGGTCCCCTCTGGAAGCCTCTTACCACGTCAACCTTTTGAGTTGTGGTCTGTTTTTCCATGCCCTAGTCCTTTGGGATCCCATGAAACGCAGTTTATCAATTCGTATCCGCTCGACAACTTCACATGGAAAATGTAAACAATACGTTGCTATGGGCAGTCCTCTTTAGCATGTGGTAAGCTTGCCCCAACTTTAATGGCGGCCGATCTAAAGATGCTCGTATGTGCGAAACTATGAATTGGTAGTGTTACGAGAATAACAAACACCAAGATACTTATTTATATATGCGCTGCGGACACATGTATGTATGTATGTATGTATGTATGTATGTAGGTATTTCTATAGCGCCGATTCCGAAATTAATCGCTCAAGGGCACTTTACAAAATTACAATTTTAAGAAAAAAGATGCGTTTTTAGAAGAGACTTAAAAGGTTCAAGTTTATCACAGTTCCGAATGTGTGCCGGGAGGTTGTTCCAGAGTTTTGGGCCAGCTTTTGAAAAGGCTCGTTGTCCAGCCATTAAATTACTGGGTGGAACTACACACAACAGTTGCTCGCTTGATCGCAGGGATCTTGGTGCTATTCTCTTCATTATCAACGAACAGAGGTATAGTGGTGCAAGTCCATGCAGGCATTTAAAGACTAGAAGTGCAATTTTGTAGTTGATTCGCACTTTAACGGGTAGCCAGTGAAGCTGTTTAAGTACAGGGGTTATGTGGTCATGACGGTGAGAATGTGTTACTAGTCTAGCTGCTACGTTTTGTGCTCTCTGAAGTCTGTGTAGTTGTTCGTTGGTGATGCCAGCTAGCAGTGAGTTGCCGTAATCTAGTTTAGATGTGATGGTGGTATGGACAAGTGACCTAATTGCATCCCCGCTAAGTAATTTCCGTATTCTATTAATGTCTCTAAAGTTCCGAAATAGTGATTGACAAACTGATGTTATGTGCTTGTCCATTGACATCGCATCATCGAAGATTACCCCGATGTTGCGAGCATTAGAATTAAATTTGATGTTATTCTGTCCAATTTGAAGTTGCTCGATGTCAATTTTTGACCTGAGTTGACGTGACGAAATTAGCAGGATTTCAGTCTTATTGTCGTTGAGCTGTTGGAGATTGTTGAGCATCCAGAGCTTCACCTCGCGAATGCTATGTTCTAAGATCTCACGAGCGTTTGTTTGATTGCTATGATGGAAGGCCAAATACAATTGGGTATCATCAGCATATAGATGATAATCAATTTCCTGACTTCGTAATAAGCAACCGAGAGGTGCTGTGTAGATCTTAAAAAGCAGAGGGCCCAAAACCGACCCCTGTGGCACGCCAGACAATAGTTCACGATAAGATGATTTGTTGTCTTTTACGATAATAGTCTGATAGCGACCAGTGAGATAGAATTTGAACCAGGACAGCGCGGTGCCAGTTATGCCTAGTTCCTGCAGACGTGACAGCACGAGATTATGGTGGATGGTATCGAATGCAGCAGACAAGTCTAGCAACACAAGTAAAACGCACTTACGATCATCCATGGCACATAGTATGTCATTCTGCACTCGCAGTAGTGCTGTTTCTGTACTATGTATCAGGAGCATCGTCGGCGTGGAGACTGACCCGTCTGAGGACTGGCTGGAAGTGCGGGACTTGATGAGTGAACCGGAACGCCGACGGAAGATACAGAACATCACCACGATTCCAAGCAGCTTTTAGCTCACCCGCACCAGATAGCAGTTCTCAGACTTTCCGCGTTACAGAATTTTGGAAAAATAATTAAAATTATGTTTCCCACTTCCGAACTTGTCTAAAGGGAACACCTCTGCGGAAAGGGTCGTGCGGACCCGGGGTGTAATTCTATGGAATGTAGAGCTGACAGTAATTAGCCGTATCTGCCAACCACGCTGAAGTGGACTTCAATCTCCGCACTGCATGTCGTGTGTGTTTTAATTAACCTTTTGACCACAGTTTGGTGGAACTTTGCTGGGTGCGCCGCAGGAGCTATGCGGCGCATCCCACACCATGTGCCAATTTATGTAACTGCCTAATATTATATACAGCCCTCTCTGTTAATGGCCACACCTCAACTTTATTACTTCCGTCGCCGGATGGCTAACTTTCTCAGTTCCGTATAAATTGCATACTAGTTACCAAGACTATCTAATAGACATTTCTTCACTGCTTTGTTTCACTGTCCTGAGTGTGTACCGTGTCTACCCTGTCTGGAGGAGTCAGCTTGCAAGGATCAGCCTGCGGAAACCAGCTGCGGAAATTGCCTACAGAAATCTCTCCAGCTTCAGAGAATGTGTCGACTCGCGCTATGAATATGTTAGCACCTCAATTTCAGTAACATAGTAGCCTGGTCCGTACCGATGACTATTAGGTGGTGTAGCACTGATCGACCGGACGTCCCAGCCAAGCTGGGTATGGGCCGGCCGTGCCAGATTTGTTCCACAGCACTCACCCCTGGGTAGAGCATAAGCGTATGTAAGCCCTATACAAGAGGTATTTCGTCGAAAAATGGCTGGCCATTAAGACGCGTAGTGCGCATGCGCGAGCGTCAGAGCTTCCCTGGTGACGAGTGTCAACAGTGGGAGTGAATGCATGCCTATAGTGTACCTAGTACGTACTCGTAAAAAATTATAATTTATCCGTTCTCGTTGTTCTTGGTACCTGTTAGGACCAGAATTAAACGAAGTTTTCAAAACTGTAAACCATTTTAAAATCGGCTAAGAAATGGCTGAGTTATCGCCAAAGCTCCCCGCTAAATTATACTCAGAATATTGCCATAACGTCGTAATCGCGTATATATACATAGCTTAATACAGAGTGTACACGTGGTCGCCACGTCACTACTGTAGCGGCACGCTGATTGGCTGGCACTCGGTCGCTGATTGGTTGAGATGCCCAGCTCCCACGTCACAGCAGGTATAAAAGGGGTGAAAAACTGAGAATCTGTCTGGATTCCCATCAGCACGTTGATCGGATCCGACCCTGGGAACCTATCGGAGGTTTCCGAGCGGTGATGGTTAAAGTGCTGATTTACATACCCTGTATCTTCGGATACTTGTTAGCTATATAACCCTGCCAATGAAGGAAGTACTGCGAAAACATATAGTTATAAATGTGAGTTAGTTAGTTTATTTACCGGCCCGCAGTGCATATTTGGGCATAGTGCAACTGTTAGATCCGTAGCATGCTGTGACGGACGAGATGCGGATCGCCATCCAATTCATTGGAGTGTCTGGATGCAGCGATGGATATCCGTCTCTCCACCCCTCACCATAAAGACATGTTAGTAATCAAACTTGCTTGTGTGAAACGTAGCAATTGTCCAGGTGATGTTTTATGCGGTTGCGGAGCAGGGTAGCCAGATTTTCATCGAATTCGGATGCCTTTAGTCGTAACATGTACGCATGCTGTCCTTCGAGGTAGATGCTATTCCAAAGCGACCTACGGGAAGCTGAGCATCTGCGCCCATTGGACAACTGTATCTAAAGATAGGTAGGAATCCCTGCCACTTGCGGCCAAAGCTAGGTTCCGTTTCTAGCAACTAATTTGTAGGTTAGACTGTAGCAGAAGGCCTGCATAAATAAAGCGGCATCTACCAATACAGTATCTTTGGAAACTACATAAGACGGTGACCTGGGAATTCTTCGGAAATCCTTCATCCCGTCTTCATGTAATCTGGTCTGCAACCCCTTAACAGTAGCTTCACTAGGATTTTTTCAGCACTTAGCATTTTCTCTTGAACAAAAGAGTGGCCCTTTTTGCCAGCTGTTTTCCTCTGCTTCGGCGTTGAAGGCATTTTCCTGTGATGGAGGCCCACGCGAGGCACTTTCCTCTCGCAACAACCATATTTTCTTTGTGTGTGTTAGGGGTGTATTAGCTTATATTAAGCTACTTAGTGACTTCGTTGCGGATGCTTCTCTTGCGGGGATACCGCTGCAGATTCAAGAACCTGTGTGGTACCTCCGGCGACCCCACATAGAAAGAACAGCAGTTAGCTCTATATTGTGTATTATTGTGTGCTCATTTAGTGTCAAACGATTATCTTGTTTGTATAGTATATATTAACATTTCTACTGTTTTAATTACAAATTATTCCACAACTCTAAATTAGTATGGATAGACATACCGGTGATACTAATAGTTGGGATGACACCGTGTGGCTCAATCTTGGCGGCAATGGTCGCACGGCCCCACTGGAACATCAGTGTTCCACTGGCTCTAGAAGTCGGTCTTTTATATTTCTCGGAGAGACGTCATGCGGGATCCGCAACCCCAGGATCCGCAGCTAACCAGCCATCCTGGTCATCGTGCACTTGTGGTGCGATGGACGGAAATCTACTAGCAGACCAGTACATACCCCCGCGAGCTACATAAGTATATTATGTCAACTGGGTGTCCATTGTCTAATTGGGTGGTAACTTTATCAAAAAAGCAGAGTAGGTTTGTTAGTGTAGATAGGCCTTTCCCAAACCCATGTGCGTTGTGATTGGTGTATTAAGTAATTGTTCTCTAGGTGGGCAACGATTTGATTTCTGAGTAATGTTTCTAGGATTTCCCCTATACATGAGGTAAGACTGATCGGCCTGTAGCTACTTAGCTGGCCCTTCCCCTTTTTTAATAAAATGAATGTGACAGATAGGCATATGTGGTAAATAATCAATATGCATGTTTGAAGCCCATCGTATGCATGGATGTATGTATATATGTTGCGTACGTATATATGTATATATCTAAATGTCTTTCTATATACTGTTCTATTAGTTGGGCGGATATGTAACAAATTTGAGGTAAGATGTTCCATTCTGGCAGAAAGCATGAAATTTGGCATATAGGTGGGTTAAGGTATGCTGAACATAATTAGATGCGGTGCCACGTGATTCTACCAAGGGAACCCATTCAAAATGGCGGATTCAAAATGGCCGCCTTCCCAGCGGAAAATCTGCATTACTCAAGTTCTAGATGGAGTAGAGGGCTGGAATTGGTGACATATCGTGGGCAGCTCACTTTGCTAGTTTGCAAGATGTCCCACCTCCGCCAGCAATTACTGGACTTTTGCCGCTCTTTCGTGACAACGCTCATAGTTTGGCAATGCTGAAACATGGTATGGATTTAATTCAGCAAGCTACACAACATATCAATCATGGACAGGTGCCAGTCATCACTCTTGATCAGCCTTTGTACGCTATTGCAAAGAAGATACAATGGTCTTGGCCCCTTCTATATGGTGAGGATAAGTAAGCGGTGATGATGGGTGGACTTCACATTGAGATGGCGCTACTCAATGTGTTGGGAGACTGGCTAAGCAACAGTGGATGGGTGGGTGTGCTGACAACAGCTAATGTAACTACAGAAGGCCGAGCCGATGCCATTCAAACGGGCCCGCATACATCACGAGGGCAATTGGCACACCAGGTGACATCCGCTGCTCTCTATGTATTGCAGAAACATGCATATGCTGCCTCAGAAGCCACACTGCCATTCGAAGACTGGTGTCAGCAGAGGGAAACAGACCACCCACAGTTTAAGTACTGGAATTCAGTCTTGAAATTAGAGCTGCTGTTTCTTCAATTCATGAGAGCTCAGCGAGAGGTCAATTTCCCGTTGTATGTAGAGACATTGGGCAAGATTATCCCGTGGATGTTTACCTTAGATCATGTACACTATGCACGATGGTTCAGCATCCATGTGGCTGATCTGTTGCAACTTGAGAACCGATGCCCACTTGTAAATAGGAAATTTGTTGAAGGAAACTTCGTTACTCAGAAAACGGCTCACAAGTTCTCAGCCTTGGCACATGATCAAATCCACGAACATCAAAATGCTATTCTGAAGGACGATGGTGGAATTATCGGAATCATAGCAAATGAAGCTGCTTTGAAACGATGGATGGTGTCAGGCCCAGAAATAGGAAGGATGATCAGCGAGTACGAAGTGAAACATACACACAGAAATATCAATGATAACTGTCACCATGAGCAGATTCCGAGTAAGCAGAACTTGTTTGCTTTAAACACAATTTGTCTTATTGATGCAATCGAGGAAATGGGAAACCCATTTTTAGATGACAGTTTTGACTTAGTGACTCTAGATACCAAAGTCATTATGTCCGAGTCTGGAGTGAATGCGATCCGAACAGCAGAAGAACTAGGCATCAGACAGTACCACGCATTCGTCGCAGATCGACTATCTGTATCATCAAAATCGGTATATGACCCAATCCAAAAGAACAATTTGGCTTTGTTCAAATCAAAACAGAGGAAGAGTACCAGAAGCAACAAGAAGCTTGTTGCAATGCAGAGAGATGTACAGTTATTCTCTACACTGTACATTTCCTGCCAATCCAGAGACAGAGACCTTGATTCATTCTTTGAGCATGAGAATCATCCATGGCCCCCATCACTTACTGAGAGCAACGCAATGCGCCAAGGCAGCAAATCAGATTGATGGGATGTTTGGAAGCACTAGTAGCTCGTGCAGCTGATTGTCCAGAGGTTGAAGTGAAGGTCATTGACGGAGCAGCTATGATACATAATCTAGATACCAAGAAATCAAACGTGGTTGTGAACACATTTGGAGATTTTGCAGAGCACGTCTTCCTCCCACGCATTGCTAGACAACTACAGACGGTTAAAAGAGTGGATGTTGTATGGGACGTGTATAAGGCGGGAAGCTTGAAGACACACGCTAGAGAATTGCGGGGACATGGTGAAGCTTTTCGTGTTGCATCGAGTACAAGACTCCCTCAAAATTGGAAAACTTTCCTACGAGTTGATGCAAACAAAACAGGCCTCTTCACCTCTCTCGCACATACATTGGAGTCATTCGAGCTAATAGAAGGAAAGATACTCGTCACAACATGTGAGGAAAACATGCTGATGAGGTCAGAGAATGACGTCTCACAACTCGTTCCATGCATGCAAAATGAAGCAGATGGTAGAATGTTGCTCCACGCCTTCCATGCATATCACCAAGGTTATCGAACAATAATGATTCATGCTACATATACAGACGTCGTAGTCCTATCCATACGGACAGCAAACTTTCTTCATGGGTGGGATCTCTGGGTCGCATTTGGTCATGGGAAGACCTTCCGCTCATGGCATTGCAACAGTTTTGGGTGCAGAAGCGTCAGAAGGACTGCTATTTATGCATGCTTTCTCTGGGTGTGACACTGTGTCTGCATTTTGTGGGGTTGGCAAGAAGACAGCATGGGAAGTTTGGAGGACTTCAGATCTATTCAAGTCACTATTTAGGAGACTGTCTGATGCCCCAGCGTCTCTGTGTGACAATGACATGGAAACGATGGAGAGGTTTGTCGTACTACTGTACAAACGCACACCACCATTGTCAAAGGTTAATGAGGCACGAAAACGGCTTTTCGCTTTTGGCAACAGGCAGCTAGAAAACATTCCTCCGACCAGTGCAGCTCTGCTGCAACACGCCAAACGTGCTGCGTTCCAGGCAGGTCATCTTTGGGGCCAATCACTCCACGCAAATGCAAAAACGCCATCGCCAGTTGACAGGGGTTGGGTCAGGGATGGAGACACTTGGTCACCGCAATGGATTTTGCTTGCAGACGCTTCTAATGCATGCCGGGAACTCGTGAAATGTGCTTGCAAAAGTAATTGCACTGGCAGATGCAAATGCTATAAATCCAACTTACATCGTACACAGTTGTGCTCATGCGGTGCACAGTGCGTGAGACGTCTGTGAATCATGATTCAACACTCAACAGCATCATGTATAGCCTTGCATACTCTAATAGGATAATTGAACGTATCTATAACGACCATTACTTGGTTCGATATTAAGAAATCAAGTAATTTAAACTATTTCTAGATGCTATATTGCTTTTGTTCTCAAGAGATGGATCTTTTAGATAACACATCTTAAAGAGCCACCGTCTTTTGACATCAAACACATGTGGTCGGTATGGAAGGATTGATATTTTCATATTTAGAGTATTGTAGTGAGTAGAATTATAACGATTGACCCATGAAACCCCTAATTTGACATTAATACCATCTCTCTACTCCGTCTAGAGCTTGAGTAATGCGAATTTTCCGCTGGGAAGGGGGTCATTTTGAATCCGCCATTTTGAATGGATTCCCTTGGTAGAATCACGTGGCACCGCATCTAATTATGATCAGGATACCTTAAACCACCTATATGCCAAATTTCATGCTTTCTTTTTCACATATCTGCCCTACTATATGTATTTATATCTATGGATACATCTATATGTACATAGATTTTGTGCCAATAAAGATTCTGATTCTGATTCTGTTGACTCAATCTAATTCTCTGAGGACGTACGTGCGTATAATAGACCTAGGCACCCGGCCTAGGAATTTGATCTTTGAATGTTTGCCAAAAAAAACAAGAAACAAATTTATATAGAAACATGTAGCAGGCTGTATATTTGTTGCGTGTTTTTATGACAAAAATTTAAAGGCAGTAGGCCTATACATATAGGCTATAAAATAAATTGGGATTCTCTTCGTGAAATGTCGATTTGCAGACCGAGAGAAGACAAGTTTTTAATTTTGCCACTGGAATGACTGGCTCGTTAAGAGACATGCACCAGACTCAACAGAGCCAGTCATTCCAGTGAACGATTCTAAAAAATAAGTAAATGGTTCGTGGCCTGCTAATGAACATTTTCTATGACAAAATGGACATTTTATTGAACAAATTTGAGGTTCATAAAAAATTAATACGTGCTTGTCAATGACAATTTTTTGAATCGGTAATGGTGGTGACATCGTATTTTGTCTAGATGCGTGCATGGAAGGGCATTGGAACAATTACATTACAATAGATCTTCAACTATAAATTTTGACATGAATTACGCATGTGTCAAATAACAGGTTGAATTGTCGAAATGATGCACAATATGCCTGTAATAATTTATTATTGATGCTCATTCAAACGAGTAATTGGACAACAAATTCATATTTTGGTAGTTTTATTAGGAGTCAATCTGTATATATGTGTATACTGTATATAGCACGTGCCGTGTTTTCGTGTTTTTGATTTCGCGTTTTCGTGTCTAAAACGGCAGACTCCTGTGGTCTGTTGAAACTTGGTGGGTAGACTATTAAATGTGTTCTCAGCACCATTGAATTAATTTAAAGTACAAAAGTCGCATGACCATGCAGAACTGAACAACGCGATAAATACAGTTAACGTAATGGCATCAGTGATATTGATTAATTGTAATAATGCGTATGTCTGTATATTTCTATTTTGTTGGCATTGTATACCCGACTGTAAATGTATGCTTATCAGCCAATTGGGCATAAAATGCAAATAAACTTTACTTTACAAATATGTTGGCTTTCACTGCAGTCCACATGAGTTCAAAGGTCACGTCACCGCGTAAAATGTCAATACGCTTTTCTAAATTCGTCCATTCACTGCTGTTTTACCAAAGTTACACGTTTCCCCCAGACTTACACGTGGTACATATGCAGGTGTAAGTTACGCCAACATTTGGGCTAGTTTATGTCATTGTTGTAAGTTACATTTTTTTGGCGAATACGGATTTACGCCCATTTCTAGACTTACACTTAGGCCTGCTCCTTTTTCAGACGTATGAAATGAAATTTTAGTTAATTTTATAATCATAAAATTTGTTTAAGAAAATCATTTTGTCATAGAAATTGTTCATTGCAATTGCAAACCAAGTAGCGCCTGTATATAATGTAGCCTCATCCCTTGCTGTTAGAGATGGATACTCTGTCTACAGACCAAGAGAATTAAGCTATAGGTTATTTTTTTAAAATCTTTCGCTGGATTGACTGGCTCGGTCATCTGCTGTCCATTACCGAGCCATGCAGATGTTATTCCAGTGGCAAATTGTCCAGTCTTCACTTGGTTTGCAAATCGACATTTCACAAGACCAATGTAGAACCCTTTTGGCCGTCTTGAGAGTCAAAGGGTTATAAAGTCTTGAGTGTCAAAGGTTTGAACAATTTGAAGGTTGAAGTTTGATGTTAATAATTGTTATAAATTGTCAATTCATGAGTCACGTTAGTGCTTATACATTGTAGGCCACGCGCTTTTAAATTTTGTGTCAAAAACACGAAACAAATATATAGGCACCTATCTAGTACCTGTTTCTATACACATTTGTTTCGTGTTTTTGCAATAAAAGGCTGTGCGGTGTCCCCATAGGCATATACGTCCTCAGAAAATTTGATTCAAACATATTAATAATTTATCGCATATACATGGCTAGCTGTCACATATGCGTAGGAACAGAGATGGCGTGGGTGGGTGAGGGCTAGGGTCTCCCAGGTTTTCCTCTCCCATAATGTATCCCCATAGCGGCATAGGTTTTGGTCCTTATACGCTCTACCCATATCCACCACCAACCACCACGCCACCAACAACGGTAACAAAAATTATGTTCCAATGCCCCTGTGCGCGTGTAAATAAGTGTGTTGACGTTTTTTATTCTCGTAACACAATCAATTAACAATTACAATTCACGCTCGAAATAAAATCGCTTTTCTCGGCATTGTGATTACTATTAATTTAGATAGTTTTCAGATTCAAGGTCGCCTGCACTCCCACATTCTCGTCACAACGACGATTTGTGCATCCACGTACTAGAGAAATCTGCGTTCATTTACGACAAAAAACTTACACCTGTCTCGGTGAATCCCGGTTAAGTCAAACACATAAGTGTAATGGCGTAATGTCTCTTCAACAGTAAACACCACATTTTAACAATAGTTTTAAATACATCTACTTTTCATCTTGTTAGAGCTAAATCTGAGTAAGCAAATTGGGCAGACATATATCTTTTGCTTCAGTATAAACGTTGCATTAAAAAATTATATCCTGCAGAACTCGATATGAATATCATTAGTGCAATCTTGAAAATAGTCATTAGGTGGCCCACCAACTAATTAGACAACACATTTTACACACATTTGATAACATAAATAGACATATTGGTAAACGCAAATGCATTTGCATTTGAATACATACAAAATAGATAAAAATTGTTAATGATTTACTGAACAATTTGTATCTGTTTTGTGGTCCTGATAATTAAACTCTTGGAACACTGAATTTTCATTTTCCCAAATTCAATTACATTTCAGAGGTTATTTGGTGTGCAATCATGGACAACTTTTCTTTAGACTGTTTGCTGTCTAATATGACAGCAATAGATTAACAAAGGAAATTCTTAATGTACACCCGTCTTTCTTCTATTGACTTCTATTAACAAGTCTATTTGGCGTTAGTTTGATAAATGTCAATATAGTAGCTATAATATGTGTGATATTTTAAAAATCTAAATCAAAACAAACAATATTATATTCTATCTTTAAAAATTGTTATACTTTCTAATTTCGACTCTAGCAATTGGTGATTTTGCATCAGCCTTGTCTATGTACAGTCTAATTCCCCTGTGGTAACTCTGCCTTGGATGGTCCCAAGCCCGGCTGTGAAAAGAGGAGGGTTTGGTGAGGTCAGCAGCCTCAACTCCTAAAAAACAAATAACTACTACAGATACATGAACAGCGAATATAAAGCCCAATGACATGATGAGGAGGTTGCTTTTCTAAGAGGGGTTTGAAGTGTTGATATGAATCTAGAAAGTATAAGAAATGCCCATGCCTTCTGCAACTAGGCATTGTACTTCATTATGTGTCATAATGCCATTATGCGTCTTCTTCAATCATTATTGTGCGTCAGTATGACTCTAGCAACTGGTGAATGAAGCTCAGCATTATATATGTGCATCCTTGTGTAATTGCCTTCAGCAACTCGTCTTTGGGACTCAAAAGACTAAGGTACCTCTTCTATTAATGGGTAAGTAAATGGTGACGCATGTCAGTTGTGTTCAACAGTAGAAGAAGTGAAAAAGAACGAGTCTGATAATGAGGTAAGCCATACAAATAATTCTAGCGCACACACGCATACACGCGCATAGTTTCGCATGGACGCATGCACGGAGCCATACACATATACACGAACTAATGCATGCACACATGCACACGCACATTTATGCACACTCATATGAATGATATGTAATGTTATGTTGTGTGATGAACGTGTAAACTTTAGTACAGTGTTATGTGTGTATAGATCCCTCATCTCCTAACCTGCAAGGATCGTCTAGTTTAAATCATCTTCATTATCATGATCATCATCATCACCATCTTTTACGAGGCATAGACCATTGGCTTGCTCTTATCTTAGCCTTTGGTTTTCTTGTATCCTTATGATTACAAGACAAAAGTTATGGAAGACTAGACTGATTATTCCATTTATTATTATAGTTCCAGCAGATTTCAACTGTATTTTTATTAAGAAAAACCAAGCAAATTGAGGCGAAATTCCGGGAATATGCTCTTGATCAGCACTAGAATCAAAATAGCTAAGGAGAACATGATTAGCTCAGTGGTTTTACGACCATCTTGCATGTGTCATAAATCATTAAATTACATTCTCCTCTGGAACATCTTATCTGATCTAGATGAAGTTCAGGGAATATGTTGAGCCACTGTGGCCGATTGAAGATACAGCGCAGGAACGTAACATATAAAAAACTGGCTGCCCGGGACAAATCAATTTTGAACATGTGTCTGAAATTTTTAACTTTTATATTAAAGACATTTATATGTCAAAAATTATATTCATATGTTATTTTCGTGGTTATAAATTAGAATCTCACATTTAATAAAAACCATTTTGTAGAGGCTCAAATAACAATGATTAATGTAAAAGTTAATTGTCATGTCATATCTGTTTAACACAGGGCAGTAAACTGGATTTGCTACTGTCAATGTTCTACGCAAACAGATTTGTGTGATATGGATTGAATTGGCATTTAATACCAGCTGGCCATGGGGCCGATTAACCCATGAACATATGAATTAAAATATAAAAACTTGCACTTATTGTAGATGCTAAGGCTACCTGCTAAATATTTTAAACATGTTGACTGGACGTTGTCAGCTGAAATATGTTATTTGTATTAACCTGTATACGGTAGAACGCTAACTTTTACTTCACTGATTTTGCACTTATTTTCAAGTGCCCATTAAGCATATTGGAACGATACAATTGCCATGTACTTCCAGACCTGTTTGATGCTGAATGGCCAATCCCTGATTTACCGATTTACTGCTGACTGACCAATCATCTAGCTGATTTTTGTGACCAGTTTTGTGTCTGTAGATCTTCTCTAAAGTCACCTAGCCAAGTGATCTAAGTGACACCAAATATTACAAGCAAATATAGAAACATAATTTCACAAGACCAATTGATTGAACATGAAGTACGAGCATATAGTTCGAGTGCACATATTCGTGGAAACCGTATATATATATATATATCTGTTCATGGAACAGATCTATTTGTTATTATTAATTCTTTTCCCTCAAATTATTATTATTATTATTATTATTATTTATATTTTATTTTTTTAACATCCAGTTATTCTTATTTATTATACTTCTTCTTTTTCTTCTTCTTCTTCTTCTTCTTCTTCTTCTTCTTCTTCTTCATCTTCGTCTTATTATTATTATTATTGTTATTATTATTATTATTATTATTATTATTATTATTTTTATTTATTTTATTTTTTTAAATATTCATTATTATTATTATTTTTATTATTATTATTATTATTATTATTATTTTATTATTTTTATTATTATAGTGATTATTATTATTTTATTTTTTTTTAAATAAAATTATTCTTATTTATTCTTCTTCACTATCTTCTTCTCCTTATTAATTATTCAGAATTATTATTATTATTATTATTATTATTATTATTATTATTATTGTTATTATTATTATTATTATTATTATTATTATTATTATTAATTTTTTATTTTTCTAACATCCAGTTATTCTTCTTCTTCTTCTTATTATTATTATTATTATGATTATTATTAATATAATTAATATTATTCATTTATCTATTTATTAAAAAATGTTAAAATAAAATATTTTCAATCAGAGCTTTTCTAATAACCTCGTAGATTGTTCAATCTACAATCGGGCTAGATAGTTTACCTTTAGTAAAAATTGTGGTGGAAGTGTAGAAGTCCCGTGTTGCAATTATTATGGCGCAGGAGATGATAGCAGCGGAAACGGTACGATTGCTTACGAACTAAACTGTGGTCTGGGCCTATTTTTACATAGGAGAGCCTGCAGTTTGTTTGATATTTACGGTATCATCTACTCGTCATAATCATATCGTTCCCACCATAATTCCACCACAGTTCTATGCTCACGACAGACCCACCACAAACATACAGACCTGTCATTGAACAGAGGTGTCCCGATTGATTAGCATTGTCGAGCATGCGTAACTAACGTGATATTGGCGAGTTACCGAGAATGGGTATTACGTTGGTTGACCACTAGCCTTTGTTAATCAGTCGGTCCACCATAGTTGGTCCACCATAGTTGGTCCACCGTAGTTCCACCATAGCTGTCTACCATCGTTGGTGATAGATGAATAGCATTCTATTAGACTATAACTGCTCCAGCAGCAGTGCGGCGTAGTACTGTTGACTATTTACGTCACATTTGTTTACGTCTGTCTACGTTGGTGTAGCGTAAGGGGTTACGTCCCTTTACGGTATAGACCGTCAAGAGTTGTCTCGCTTGCACTTCGGCAAGCGAGTTAGACCTATTGCTGGGATAGGGCGAACTATATGGTATACAATTCGTCAATGTACCGTGACATCTGAGCATCTGTCAGATGCTGTTTTACAAGTTACCTGTTTGTTGTTTATTTAAAACCATCTCTTGTGTTATAATCTGGCTTATGTCAGCCGAAGGATTTGAGCAGTGAGCACAGCACACGAACCCAAACTTGGTTGTTAACTGGACCCTCCCGGGTGATAGAAGGGATATTGGACAGAGAGCTTCTCGGGAAGCTGCTACTGTTGTCACACTACCATTATTAGTGTCTTGGTGACACTGTGAGCCATCATTGGCCTGTCTTATTGAGGTTGTCGCCTCTGTTGTTGTTGTCGTTATATCCCTAGTCCTCACCACGAGGGGTGGCCCGTGACAATATATATATATATATATATATATATATATATATATATATATATATATATATATATATATATATATATATATATATATATATAATGTATCTGATAAGCGGATCGTAAGAAAATCAATGTACTGTATAGCAAAGTTTATTGTGTCGTCTTATCCATTGAAATTGGGACATCTGATTATTAACGACGAGATTGCGCGAGAGTTGTGATTTTGGAAGCTTTGTTAGAGGTGGGCGGATGGACGGGCAAACATTTGAGGTTAGGGGGTTTATTGCATAGGGGCTTATTTTTGTGTCACTGATAAAGGGCGTAAGCTAAAGATGCAAACATTTCGGGTTTGCGGGGTTTCTTTTTGGACGCATAATGTGGACCTTTAGGTTTTATGGCATTGTCCATATTCAGATCATGGACAATCAGTGGCACATACTAGGCCAAGTTCGACTCCTAACCACAGTTAGCTAACTAGAGTATCAGTCGAACTTCAAATAGTTAACTAGCTAGTCAACTATAGTCAATCGAGCACCCGACCTCGGTTCAGATGGTTAGTGCGACATTTGCGTAAATTTCAAAATGGCGGACCCCGAAAGCTTGCCACGAATAAATGCATATAAAAGTGTAAATATTTCTCTAAATAACTTAGGTTTGATGAAATTATGCTTTCCCATTGTCTGTTAATGTTCCCAAGCTCATATTCCTCCCCCCTTTATGCCATATGGACGCTTTTTGACGTCTTAGCGGACAAAAATAACCCACTTTCGTAGGTCATCAAAACAGACGACAGAAACGGTTAATGGAGACTGGTATCCGGCTCCAAATTTTCTGCAATAGTAATTCAATAGGGAACCGGGTACCAACGAACTATAGTCGACTGCAATCAAGTTCGACTGGGCATAGCAACTGCGCATGATCAGTAAACCAGCAAACTGACTATAGTTAGCAAGTCGAACTTGACCCTAGGAGCATATTTGTCCAACACGAGGGTGGGTTTATTTTGTCCATGTTCATAAGAGATTATTGGCCAGATCCGCAATTGTACTGAGATCAATGGGTGTTTTTTTCATACAAAACCATACTGGTTTTATATCCTTGATGTTCTTTAAGAGGTTGAGTTGTTATTGGATAACGATACAACGCGTTGGGTGGAATTCAATAAGGCGGTAACCTTAGCGTAACCAGGTTTGGTGTTAAGTTTTCGCGAAAAAATAGATATTATCATGTGGAAGTATGAAACTGATGTTGAATACAATAGACCTTTCCACTTTCTCCACCCATCATATGACGTCATAATTAACTACTTGACATGTAGAATGACATCATAATCAATGACGTCGATAAGTATGTCACGAACGCATAACTGAAGACGGACTATGCGTTGTTGTACGAATTGAATGTCTTTACTATTTAATAAATATTTTGTTGAATATTTTGAAGCTAATTTGACTGGGTGCTGTTGCTGCCATAGGCAGCAATAGCACCCAGTCAAATTAGTTTCAAAATATTCAGCAGCTTATCTGTATAGTTTTCTGGAAATTGATAGTCAGTGAGTCCAGGGATCAATCGATACCAACACGAGCGAGGTTTGGGTGGAACTTAGCTAGAGGTGGGCGGGGCTTAGCAAAAACCGGAACTGTCCATTAATTCCAAGTAGTCATTGAAATTCTGAAAACGTAACACATTTAACTTTTATTCCTAGAATCCCAGAATTTGATTTCAGTTCAACCATACAGCTAGGACGTTGAACTAATTTGACAGGGAGCTGTTACTGAATTTTGCTCTGGCGGAAATGTCCACCCCACATGTGTTTCAAAATATTCAACATACGTTATATATATCACTTTTCCGGCTACAGCGTCAGCATTAAGTTTTTGCGTTTAGTAAATCGCCATTGCCTATATTTTAGGATTGCTTATTCCTACTGAAACCAAACTTGGACACATGGTTTCATATACCATACCGAGGCAGCATGGTGATAGTGAGGTTATTAGGTCAAAGCCATTCTGACATAGCTATCTGACCAAGTTGTTCCATTTAGCAAATTATTTACATTTATATTTCAGCATTGGTTCATTATATTGGAAGCAAGCTTGAATACATGGTTACCTGTTAGGAAACAGCATGATAACATTAAGGTCACAAGATGAAAGGTCGAGGTAACTGCGGCAAACACGAGACAGGTGAGACATTTAATTCTGCAGAATTCTTGTTTTATTATAAAGTAGTATGGATACAATGATGGTATAGATCAAATCTGTAAAGTTTCATTAAAATCAGATAAGCACTTGGTGATGGTATAGATCAAATCTGTAAAGTTTCATTAAAATCAGATAAGCACTTGGTGAGGTAAATGGCCAAACACTAGAAAACTAGAAAACCCACGTCAAAATGGGTGACGGTCATGATTATGATTATGATGCAGACTGGTCAATCGTGGTACATACTGAAACCAGCCAACCCTTTAATGGTCATATTAGTAAAGAAATTAACAATCTCTCTATTGAATGTCCATTTACAGGCCAAGAGAATACAATTTTTGACAATTTATCCCTGAAATGAATGGCTCGGTTATCGAGCCAGTCATTCCAGTGGTAAATTTTCAAAAATTGTATTTTCTTGGCCTGTAAATGGACATTCCACAAGACCATAAGCGAGGCTGGGTTTGGCCGGTATGACCATTAAAGAGTTATTTGGAATCAGACAATCCATTGGTCAATTAAATTGAAAAACTTTAACAATCTACCTAATGCTGAAATTAGTCTTTGTTGAGCCAACGTTTGTGCCATGCATGGTTGGACTAAAATCTCACAGCTATCCTCATCTGTGCAATGCATGGCTGGACTAAAATCTCACAGCTATCCTCCTCTGTGAAATGCAATGCTGGAATAAAATCTCACAGCTATCCTCCTCTGTGCAATGCAATGCTGGAATAAAATCTCACAGCTATCCTCCATTGTGAAATGCATGGCTGGACTAAAATCTCACAGCTATCCTCCTCTGTGCAACGCATGGAAGGAATAAAATCTCACAGCTATCCTCCTCTGTGCAACGCCTGGCTGGACTAAAATCTCACAGCCGTCCTCCTCTGCGCAATGCAATGCTGGAATAAAATCTCACAGCTATCCTCCTCTGTGCAATGCATGGCTGGACTAAAATCTCACAGCCGTCCTCCTCTGTGCAATGCAATGCTGGAATAAAATCTCACAGCTATCCTCCTCTGTGAAATGCATGGCTGGAATAAAATCTCACAGGTATCCTCCTCTGTGCAATACATGGCTGGACTAAAATCTCACAGCTATCCTCCTCTGTGCAATGCATGGCTAGTTTATAATTTCTTGATAAATCTTGACCATTGTTAACAATGGTGATACAAACGTTGCCGTCGACATCACAATCAAATATATCACATGTTAGCCGATATCACAATCAAAATATGTAGCTGTCAGGAAAATCAAACTGTCTGTCACCAAAGGGTACAAATTGTATCTCATGATCAGCTTACAATTTCCTTAACCGTTTAATGGTCATGCCGGTCAATACCGGCCTCTGTTATGGTCATGTGGCATACAATTTTCAAAAATTGTATTCTCTTGGCCTGTAGATGGACATTCAATAGGCAGATATTTACATTTTCTTTACCAAATTTAACCATTAGGGCGTGACCCCTCTGTCGACAGCCACATTCCTCAGTCTAAGTAGTTTCAAAATATTCAGCAGCTGACACCTGTATAGTTGTGTTGAAATGGTGCAATAACACTCACTGATTTACGCTATTTCGATGAAACGTACATTCTGAGAATTCATGAATCCAGCTTCTCAGTCAATCATATGACATCATAATAAACTACGCGATGTGTCGGCTGACGTCATAATCAACTACCTGATGTGTCGGCTGACGTCATAATCAACTACGTGACGTGTCGACTGACATTATAATCATTTACATCATGAATGACGTAGTCGTTCAGCACGAACGCATAATTGATGACGGACTAAGCATTGTTGTACAAATTGTACGTCTTTATTATTTAATAAACATACTTCCCTAGGCAGCAACAACACTCAGTCAAATTGGTTTCAAAATTTATTCAACAACTTACCGGTATAGTATTCTAGAAATTGATAGTCAGGGAGTTGAGGGATCAATTGATCCCAAAACTGGCAAGGTTTAGGTGGAAATTAGCTCGGAGAATAGCGTGGCATAGCTAAAACTGGATAACTCCATCCAGGCGTCAATGTTTTAAATAAATTCCAAAATCCAAATGTAAAGTGTGCGGAGAGTAGTTAGAAATGGGCGGGTCATATCTACAAATGGGTGGGGTATATTTAGAAATGGGAGGGGAATATCTAGAAATGGGTGGGTCATATCTAGAAATGGGTGGGTTATATCTAGAAATGGGTGCGTCATATCTAGAAATGGGTGGGGCATATCTAGAAATGGGTGGGTCATCTAGAAATGGGCAGGGCATATCTATAAATGGGTGGGGCATAGTTAGAAATGGGTAGGTCAAATCTACAAATGGGCGGGGCATATCTAGAAATGGGTGGGTAATATCTAGAAATGGGTGAGTTATATCTAGAAATGAGTGGGTTCTATCTAGAAATGGGCGGGGCATATCTAGAAATGGGTGGGGCATATCTATAAATGGGCGGGGCATATTTATAAAAGGGTGGGGCATATCTAGAAATGGGTGGGTCATATCTAGAAATGGATGGAGCATATCTAGAAATGAGTGGAGCATAGCTAGAAATGGGTGGGCGTATCTAGAAATGAGTGGAGCATAGTTAGAAATGGGTGGGTCATATCTAAAAATGGGGGTGGCATAGTTAGAAATGGGTGGGTCATATCTAGAAATGGGCGGGGCATATCTAGAAATGGGTGGGGCATATCTAGAAATGGGTGGGTTATGTCTTGAAATGGGTAGGACATAGTTAGAAATGGGTGGGTCATATCTTGAAATGGGCGGGGCATATCTAGAAATGGGTGGGGTATATTTAGAAATGGGAGGGGAATATCTAGAAATGGGTGTGTCATATCTAGAAATGGGTGGGTTATATCTAGAAATGGGTGGGGCATAGCTAGAAATGGGCGGGGCATATCTAGAAATGGGTGGGGCATATCTAGAAATGGGTGGGTTATATCTTGAAATGGGTAGGACATAGTTAGAAATGGGTGGGTCATATCTTGAAATGGGCGGGGCATATTTAGAAATGGGAGGGGAATATCTAGAAATGGGTGTGTCATATCTAGAAATGGGTGGGTTATATCTAGAAATGGGTGGGGCATATCTAGAAATGGGCGGGGCATATCTAGAAATCAGTGGGTCATATCTAGAAATGGGTGGGTCACAGTTAGAAATGGGTGGAGCATAGTTAGAAATGGGTGGGTCATATCTAGAAATGGGTGGGTCATATCTAGAAATGGGTGGGTCATATCTAGAAATGGGAGGGGCATAGCTAGAAATGGGCGGGGCATAGTTAGAAATGAGTGGGGCATATGTAGAAATGGGTGGGTCATATCTAGAAATGGGTGAGTCATATCTAGAAATGAGTGGAGCATAGTTAGAAATGGGTGGGTCATATCTGGAAATGGGTGGGCCATATCTAGAAATGGCGGGGCATAGTTAGAAATGGGTGGGTTATATCTAGAAATGAGTGGAGCATAGTTAGAAATGGGCGAGGTATATCTAGAAATGGATGGGGCATATCTATAAATTGGCGGGGCATATCTATAAATGGGCGGGGCATATCTATAAATGGGTGGGGCACATCTATAAATGGGTGGGTCATATCTAGAAATGGGCGGGCATATCTAGAAATGAGTGGAGCATAGTTAGAAATGGGTGGGCATATCTAGAAATGGGTGGGGCATAGTTAGAAATGGGTGGGCCATATCTAGAAATGGCGGGGCATAGTTAGAAATGGGTGGGTTATATCTAGAAATGAGTGGAGCATAGTTAGAAATGGGCGAGGCATATCTAGAAATGGATGGGGCATATCTATAAATTGGCGGGGCATATCTATAAATGGGCGGGGCATATCTATAAATGGGTGGGGCACATCTATAAATGGGTGGGCCATATCTAGAAATGGGCGGGCATATCTAGAAATGAGTGGAGCATAGTTAGAAATGGGTGGGCATATCTAGAAATGGGTGGGGCATAGTTAGAAATGGGTGGGTCATATCTAGAAATGGGTGGGGCATATCTAGAAATGGGTGGGACATATCTAGAAATGGGTGAGGCATATCTAGAAATGGGTGGGGCATATCTATCAATGGGCATGGCATATCTAGAAATGGCTAGCGCATATCTAGAAATGGGTGGGTCATATCTAGAAATGGGTGCGTCATATCTAGAAATGGGCGCGGCATATCTGGAAATGAGTGGAGCATAGTTAGAAATGGGTGGGCATATCTAGAAATGGGTGGGGCATAGTTAGAAATGGGTGGGTCATATCTAGAAATGGGTGGGGCATATCTAGAAATGGGTGGGACATATCTAGAAATGGGTGAGGCATATCTAGAAATGGGTGGGGCATATCTATCAATGGGCATGGCATATCTAGAAATGGCTAGCGCATATCTAGAAATGGGTGGGTCATATCTAGAAATGGGTGTGTCATATCTAGAAATGGGCGCGGCATATCTGGAAATGAGTGGAGCATAGTTAGAAATGGGTGGGCATATCTAGAAATGTATGGAGCATAGTTAGAAATGGGTGGGTCATATCTAGAAATGAGTGGAGCATAGTTAGAAATGGGTGGGTCATATCTAGAAATGGGTGGGGCATATCTAGAAATGGGTGTAGCATATCTATAAATGGGTGGGGCATATCTATAAATGGGTGTGTCATATCTAGAAATGGGTGAGGCATATCTATAAATGGGTGTGGCATATCTATAAATGGGTGTGGCATATCTAGAACTGAATCCTCTACAGATGAAAGCAACGGGCGGGGCATATCTAGAAATGGGTGGGGTATATTTAGAAATGGGAGGGGAATATCTAGAAATGGGTGTGTCATATCTAGAAATGGGTGGGTTATATCTAGAAATGGGTGGGGCATAGCTAGAAATGGGCGGGGCATATCTAGAAATGGGTGGGGCATATCTAGAAATGGGTGGGTTATATCTTGAAATGGGTAGGACATAGTTAGAAATGGGTGGGTCATATCTTGAAATGGGCGGGGCATATCTAGAAATGGGTGGGGTATATTTAGAAATGGGAGGGGAATATCTAGAAATGGGTGTGTCATATCTAGAAATGGGTGGGTTATATCTAGAAATGGGTGGGGCATAGCTAGAAATGGGTGGGTCATAGCTAGAAATGGGTGGGTCATCTATAAATGGGCAGGGCATATCTATAAATGGGTGGGGCATAGTTAGAAATGGGTGGGTCAAATCTAGAAATGGATGGGGCGTATCTAGAAATGGGTGGGTCATATCTAGAAATGGGCGTGCCATATCTAGAAATGGGTGGGCATATCTAGAAATGGGTGGGAGACAGCTAGAAATGGGTGGGTCATATCTACAAATGGGCGGGGCATATCTAGAAATGGTTGGGTAATATCTAGAAATGGGTGAGTTATATCTAGAAATGAGTGGGTTCTATCTAGAAATGGGCGGGGCATATCTAGAAATTGGTGGGGCATATCTATAAATGGGCGGGGCATATTTATAAAGGGGTGGGGCATATCTATAAATGGGTGGGTCATATCTAGAAATGGGCGGAGCATATCTAAAAATGAGTGGAGCATAGCTAGAAATGGGTGGGCATATCTAGAAATGAGTGGAGCATAGTTATAAATGGGTGGGTCATATCTAGAAATGGGCGGGGCATATCTAGAAATGGGTGGGGCATATCTTGAAATGGGAGGGACATATTTATAAAGGGGTGGGGCATATCTATAAATGGGTGGGTCATATCTAGAAATGGGCGGAGCATATCTAAAAATGAGTGGAGCATAGCTAGAAATGGGTGGGCATATCTAGAAATGAGTGGAGCATAGTTATAAATGGGTGGATCATATCTAGAAATGGGCAGGGTATATCTAGAAATGAGTGGCGCATAGTTAGAAATGGGTTGGCATATCTAGAAATGAGTGGAGCATAGTTAGAAATGGGTGGGCATACCTATAAATGAGTGGAGCATAGTTAGAAATGGGTGGGTCATATCTAGAAATGAGTAGAGCATAGTTAGAAATGGGTGGGTCATATCTAGAAATGGGTGGGACATATCTAGAAATTGATGGGGCCTAGCTAGAAATGGGTGGGTCATATCTAGAAATGGGCAGGGCATATCTAGAAATGGCTGGGCCATTTCTAGAAATGGGTGGGGCATAGTCAGAAATGGGTGGGTCAAATCTAGAAATGGGCGGGGTATATCTAGAAATGGATGGGTCATATCTAGAAATGAGTGGGGCATATCTAGAAATGGGCGGGGCATATCTAGAAATCAGTGGGTCATATCTAGAAATGGGTGGGTCACAGTTAGAAATGGGTGGAGCATAGTTAGAAATGGGTGGGTCATATCTAGAAATGGGTGGGTCATATCTAGAAATGGGTGGGTCATATCTAGAAATGGGAGGGGCATAGCTAGAAATGGGCGGGGCATAGTTAGAAATGAGTGGGGCATATGTAGAAATGGGTGGGTCATATCTAGAAATGGGTGAGTCATATCTAGAAATGAGTGGAGCATAGTTAGAAATGGGTGGGTCATATCTGGAAATGGGTGGGCCATATCTAGAAATGGCGGGGCATAGTTAGAAATGGGTGGGTTATATCTAGAAATGAGTGGAGCATAGTTAGAAATGGGCGAGGTATATCTAGAAATGGATGGGGCATATCTATAAATTGGCGGGGCATATCTATAAATGGGCGGGGCATATCTATAAATGGGTGGGGCACATCTATAAATGGGTGGGTCATATCTAGAAATGGGCGGGCATATCTAGAAATGAGTGGAGCATAGTTAGAAATGGGTGGGCATATCTAGAAATGGGTGGGGCATAGTTAGAAATGGGTGGGCCATATCTAGAAATGGCGGGGCATAGTTAGAAATGGGTGGGTTATATCTAGAAATGAGTGGAGCATAGTTAGAAATGGGCGAGGCATATCTAGAAATGGATGGGGCATATCTATAAATTGGCGGGGCATATCTATAAATGGGCGGGGCATATCTATAAATGGGTGGGGCACATCTATAAATGGGTGGGCCATATCTAGAAATGGGCGGGCATATCTAGAAATGAGTGGAGCATAGTTAGAAATGGGTGGGCATATCTAGAAATGGGTGGGGCATAGTTAGAAATGGGTGGGTCATATCTAGAAATGGGTGGGGCATATCTAGAAATGGGTGGGACATATCTAGAAATGGGTGAGGCATATCTAGAAATGGGTGGGGCATATCTATCAATGGGCATGGCATATCTAGAAATGGCTAGCGCATATCTAGAAATGGGTGGGTCATATCTAGAAATGGGTGCGTCATATCTAGAAATGGGCGCGGCATATCTGGAAATGAGTGGAGCATAGTTAGAAATGGGTGGGCATATCTAGAAATGTATGGAGCATAGTTAGAAATGGGTGGGTCATATCTAGAAATGAGTGGAGCATAGTTAGAAATGGGTGGGTCATATCTAGAAATGGGTGGGGCATATCTAGAAATGGGTGTAGCATATCTATAAATGGGTGGGGCATATCTATAAATGGGTGTGTCATATCTAGAAATGGGTGAGGCATATCTATAAATGGGTGTGGCATATCTATAAATGGGTGTGGCATATCTAGAACTGAATCCTCTACAGATGAAAGCAACAAAACCACACAAAGAAGCATTCAGTATGTATTAAAAGAACTTAAATTCATGTATAATATATCTGATAATATAGAAATGCATGATGTAAATTTATCCTGATTTTATGGTTAACATGTAAGCTATTATCACTTGTACCTATGAAAAAGTTAAGTTGTAGACTCTGAATACAATAATTTTTATTTATTTCCATTTTCAGTCAATAGACACAACTTGGACACATGACACAACTCAGCAGGGATCAATTCCATTTGATAAATTCCAATTCCACCTCAATTCATTTTATCAATTCCAATTCCGTTTCCACATCAAATCATTTTATCAATTCCAATTCCAGCCAGACAAGTTCAATACCAACTCCATCTGATCATTTCCAAGTCCAATTCAAATCCATACTAATATTTACTTGAGATAAACATTGTTATATTTTAACCCTTTAGTGCCCAAGAAAAACTAGATTTATCATTAGCAAATGTCCATTTACAGGATAAGAGAAGACATTTTCTTTAATTTAACAATGTAATGACTGGCTCAGTTATGGAATCAGTCATTCCACTGGTAAATTTTCAAAAATAGTCTCTTAGCATACATATGATCCTTCCTCAAGACCAGTGCAGAAGGCATTTTTGGCTGGCTTCTCTGTTAGTATTTAAAACAATTAGAACAAGAGGCCCAGGGGCCTGTATCGCTCACCTGGACCTCAGGCATCTCAACTAGAATGGTCATTAACACTAAGCAAAACTCTAATGAGTTGAGCAGACTTGTAACAAGAAAACAGAGGCCATGTTTCTTTATGTATCAACTTCTCTTGAACAAACTTAATGGCCCTTAGTCACCAATATCATATCTCCAAAATTTCCGCCCAATCCGTTCAGTGGCTCTGGAGACGAAGTTGCTTTCATGAAAACCATGGCCGCCCAACCATTTGGCAAATCAAGTTCCCTTGAACAAACTTAGTTCAGCACGTGACCTAAACGATATTTTATGACTTTTGAATCAATCACTCAATTTCGGCGAATTTTTTAGACATTTCTAAAAATCGGCCAAATCCAAAATGTCCGCCGGACAAATTGGCTGATTGGCTTCGTTTGAACAAACTTGAATCTCTACAACCTAAGGATGCTTCCTGCCAAATATATTGAAATTGGCTCAGTAGTTCTAGAAGACATTTTAAATTTCCCATTGCTTTAGTATAGGAGCTTTCGACAGGAAAATGATCCAATATGGTCGCCAAACCGTTTATCCGACAGCTTCGAAAATTGTAAATTTGAGATCAGAATACCCAAAGGCACATATAAAACCAATTTCAGCCTCAAAATCCATCAAATAAAAAACCCAATATGACCACCAAACACACTGTTTTGATTGGCCCACGGTAGCCATGTTTTTTGACGGGTCATCTTCCCTTGAACAAAGTTTAATGGCCCTTACTTCCTAACCATATCTGCCAAATATCAGCCCGATCCCTTCAGTGGTTCTGAAGAAGTCATTTTCGCAAAAAAACTACGTCAATCAAGATGGCCGATCAAGTTTCCTTGAACAAACTTTGTTCAGCTCTTGCCCTAGATCAGATTTCATGGGGTTTGTTTCAATCCACCAAGCGGTTTCGGAGATTTTTAAAGATGTTTCTAAAAATCGGCCAAAAACCAAGATGGTCACTGGCCAAATTGGCCGATCGGCTTCGTTTGAACAAACTTGAATCTCTACACCCTAAGGATGCTTCCTGCCAAATAAAATCGAAATCGGCTCAGTAGTTCTCGAGAACACATTTTAAATTTCCTATTGGTTTAGTATGGGAGCTTTTGTCGGGAAAATGATCCAAGATGGCCGCCAAACCGTTTATCCGACAGTTTTGAAAATTGCAAATTTGTGATCAGAATAGCCAAAAACATATATAAAACCAATTTCAGCCTCAAAATCCATCAAATTGAAAAATCCAATATGGCCGCCAAACATTCTGTATTTTGATTGGCCCTCTGTAGCCATGTTTTTTGATGGAACAACTTCCCTTGAACAAGGTTTAATGGCCTTTAGTTCCTAATCATATCTGCCAAATTTCGGCACGATCCCTTTAGCGGTTCTGGAGAAGTCATTTTCGTTAAACTAAGTTAACCAAAATGGCCGCCGAACCATTTGACAAATCAAGTTCCCTTGAATAAACTTGATTCAGCTCTTGCCCTAAATCATATTTCATCAGGTTTGCAGCAATTCCATAAGCGGTTTCGGAGATTTTTAAAGACGTTTCTAAAAATTGGCCAAAATCCAAGATGGCCGCCGGCCAAATTGGCCGATCGGCTGCGTTTGAACAAACTTGGATCCCTATGCCCTAAGGATACTTCCTGCCAAATATAATTGATTTTGGCCCAGTGGTTCTTGAGAAGTCGTTTAAAGAAAAAAGTTGACGGCTTCTCTGCTAATATTTAAAACAATTAGAATAAAAATTGTTGTTGCCAATATGTAGTTATATCTTTCAGTCAAATTATTGTCCAATATGTCAACATTCAGCAGATCTTATTTTTAGTTTATTTGACTTAATCATAGCTTAATGCTGGGGTTTTTTCTGATGAATATGACAAAAGCTTAATGGTTTATTCCACTTTCGCCTACGTTCCACTTTTGCCTACGTGTACTTTCGACTACGAGGGTGGGGTGGAGTTAGTGAGATCTATTGTGTGGAGTTAACCCGGCGATTGCGTGCAGCGGCTATTGTCCCGGCGGTGGGAACTTCAGTGGGGTGGGTTGAGTGCTCTATGACAAGTTTTATCAACTGAGTTCAAACCATAAATAAATATTAATTAAATCGAACGTTTGATGCATCTCTGTTTAATACTGATCAGTGATGAGGTTTGAAACCCTATACGCCAGATTAGTTTGATTACGTCAAATGATCACTTGCTCACTTGCTCATATACACCGAGAGAATACATGTAATGGCTATTAATTCCGAAATTGTCTTAGAAAATTGCAACCATGGCTTTTGTGATGACAAATGTGAAATTTATTGAAACTTCAAGAGGTGGACGTAAGTTGCTATTAAACGGCTATAGTTATCGAATTAACCGCAAGCGTGAATTGAAGATCTGCTGGAAATGTGATATCAATTGATGCAATTCGGGAGTATGCACGGAGAGTGACGTTCTAGTGGCACCATCTAAGGACCACGACCATCCACCAAGACTAGAAACCCAGAGTGTCCAGCGCATCATGACCAACTTACGGAAGAGGGCAAGGGAGGAGACAACGCCTTTACCAACCATATTCATGGAGGAGACACCACAGCTTCGGTCGGATGAAACACACCCTGTTTCTGACGAAGTAGAAATATGCCGACATTTTGCACTATCAAGTCATGACTGTACAAACAGAGACAGAAGAATATACTGGCCATTCCGAAGATGCGAACAGACACAGAATTAGACGGGATCTGGACCAAGACAAAATGCGGAGATGATTTTCTGCTAGGAAGCGATGGCGACACCGACAGGATCATCTTATTTGGAACTGCGAAAAACCTCCAGCTTCTCTAACGCGGATAAATTCTTCTGTGATGGAACATTCTATACATCACCACATCAGTTTAAACAGATTTATACCATCCACGCCCTCGTAGATGGACAGACGTTTCCTTTAGTGTTCGGTCTCCTTCCCAACAAGACACAAGCCACGTACGTCAGGATGTTTCTGCTCCTAAAGGACACGGCGAATGCAAGAGGACTTAACCTGAACCCATCGGTGATACAAGTGGATTTAGAGACAGCTGTCCACAATGCCGTCTATCAAGTAATTAAAAATATCATCATCATCATCATAATCACCAATCATCATCATCATCAATCATCATTATCATCATCATCGTCATCATAATTATTATTATCATTATTAATAATAAAACTATCGTTTATCTTTCCAGGTCTTCCCCGGGGTTACAGTAAAGGGATGCTCTTTTCACTACACCCAGTGCATCTGGAGGAAGATCCAGCAGCTAGGCCTCGTGACCACTTACCGAGCTGATCTGGAACTCTACAAATTCGTCCGTCGAGCAGCCAAATACCACTGGTCCATCTACTTCTTGTTGAAGATGTTTGGCTGCAAGCCCTGACAGACGACCCCGTAAGTGCCCAGGCTACATCATTCGGCGACTGCGTGACAGAGACATGGATTGTGACACAGACCTGGATCGAAGGTATATTCACCCACAAACTTTGGAATCATTTTGAGACGGAGGGAGCGAGAACCACCAACCACTTGGAAGGATGGCACCAAAAATCACTCGGCTATGCAAGAAAGCTCACCCCAACGTTTTCGAGTTCATGGCCACGACACAGACGGAACAAGCTTCCAATGAAGTGAAGATGCTACAACTAGAAGCCGGTGCAGCCCCGCCACTCAAGTGCCGAAGATACCGTGACACTGACCAATGCTTATCTGTTTTAAAGGGAGAACTTTCTACTGGTGCTAGGTCAATTATGGACTACGCAGATGCCGCATCTTATTTACTAAACAGATTTATATAGTGAACATTAGTATTATCATTATTATATGTAATCTTATATTACATATCATCACCATCATCATCATCATTGTTAGAATATTATAGAATACTATGCAATATTATATTATATAAATACCATGTATCGTCATCGATCACCATTAGAATAATTATAGAATACTATGTAAATTTTATACTATATACACAAGAATATATTTTTATAGAATATTATAGAATACCTTGGTTTAGTAAAATATGATAGAATATCAAAAAATTATTAAAATTATTGCTAAGTATTTGTGTCATTTTTCTTTTTTCCCAACACAATAAGCGACAATTTCACACACACCCCTCCACCCCACACCACCCCCACCCCCTATACTCCCTTAATCCTACTGCACACTATTCCACTTTCGCCAATGCTAGTTTCCCAAAATTTACCGTAGGCAAAAGTGGAACGTAGGTGAAAGTGGAATACACCAGCTTAATACCATGTCTAATTATTATAGATACATGTAAACCTTGCTATATGAGTAGTAGTGTCGGAATTAAAATGATACCACCTCCCTCAACTGGCCGCCGTTCGGCGATCCGTTGCCCCCACCACCCTCTCAATCACTGGGGCATAGTTTGGTGAGACATGTGGTTGGTGTATGCCTCTAGATGGAGGCCCAGGGTTGTTGAGCCAGGTGGTTGGTATGCCTCTAGATGGAGACCCCAGGGATTGAGAGGGCGGTGGGGGCCACGGATCGTCGAACGGCGGCCAGTTGAGTGAGGTTGTATCATTTTAATTCCTCCACTACTACTAGGCAAATGATACCACCGCCCTCTCAATCCCTGGGGCATAGGTTGCGGGGGCCACCACAGATCACCGAACGGCTGCCAGGGAGGTATTATCATTCCGACACTACTACTACCAGGGTCTGAACGCCCATTTAGTGACAAGCCTCCACAGTGATATACGCCACTAATCACCATCAACCACAGGGCCGGCCTCTCTATTCTGTGTAGGCTCAGACAAACACGTAGTCTCTGCCAGAGTCGCATTGGCATGAT
Organism: Chaetoderma sp. LZ-2023a; assembly: GCA_034401795.1. Classification (NCBI taxonomy): domain Eukaryota; kingdom Metazoa; phylum Mollusca; class Caudofoveata; order Chaetodermatida; family Chaetodermatidae; genus Chaetoderma; species Chaetoderma sp. LZ-2023a. The sequence goes on from CM067362.1 coordinate 16,248,781, forward strand.
GGGACTACCCATAGGGGCTTCCATCTACCTTGACAACGCTCACCTGGGAGGAGGCTAAAGTGATTAGCATGTGAACCACCGCAGACTCAGGCATGTTCACATGTTACACAGAGAATCTGGTGCTGAGCAGTGGTCTCCAGCAGACAACCACGGCCTATCCTCTTCACCCCATAGAAGTGGCAGACAGACTTGATCTCATCACGTGGGCGAAAGCGGTCGTAAATGTTTCTCAGCAAGGGGTTGACCCAAGGATTGTACTGGGGGTCATCCCGGAAGTGGGCCCACTTGGCATCCAATATCATGGCAGTCTCAGCGCCCTGTGCCACTTCTGTAGACGCCAACACGAGCAGTATGATGAGAATCATGGCTATATATGAAGAGTTAAACTGAACAGAGTGAACCCCTCGAGAAATATCTGTGCCAGATCGAGCCCTGTTCCATCCGGATCGATAGTGATCTTCATCCCCTCAGAGGCAGGGGCTAGTTGCTTCACTCTGCCGCCGGCTAAGAAATGTAGCTCTAGGACTATATGAGTCGTTTGCGGGCTAGTGAGTCCGACTCGCTGAAGCAGTTTAACAGCACCCTTGACTTTGAAGACATGTGACACACCATCTACCCGTAGGGTGCCCTCCTGGAGGTTAACAGCTTCTTCTGGTCCATTGAATGGATGACGCAGCAGGAGCTTTCCACCTGTAACCCCGATCCGGTGACCCACCCTCGTCAGGGAGACACCTTCACCTATGTAGGTGAGGAAGGATGATCACTGATTGTACAGCTTTCAAACTGTCCCATCCTTTTTCACAACAGTGGAGAGGGGAGTAACCTCTATGTCAATGACTGCGGGAGGCCTATATAGGGGCAACCATGTTGGCATGAGAGGTCTACTGGATGATATACCAGAGCTAACACCGTTCTCCATCACAGTGGATGGACGGTCCCGAACCAGCTTCTCCATCAACCCACGACTGCTGACCAACCGCCCCATCACCATCAAGGATGCGAAGCAAGCTCATACTTCGATGGCTGCTCCAAGCCTCTCATACTGGAATCAGCAGCTGAACTTTGCCGTGTGGTGTGCCACAGCAGGTAGTGGAGTAAGTTCCACCCTGCTTCACTCCTTCACAGCGACATTCTTGTTCGATCCAGACTCCGACCCTGGAGCACTGATGCAAAATATTCACATCACTGGCTTGCAGCAGGACTATCCAGATGTGTGGAAGTACTTTGTCCCACACACCACCTCAGGCCTCACACCAGCAGGGATCGTTCGGATCAACCAGTCCCTGGAAGCACTGTGCTACTGCCTCCTTACGGCACAGACCCAGCTGCGGCATTCCATAGATGGTGTCAGCGGAGCAGAGGTCCAGGCCATGTTCATCAGTCTCATTGAGGATATGATCATCGTGGCAGACCCCAGTAGTCTTATTGCTAAGTTCCAGCAGGGGTTGCAGAAGGCCCGTCGCAAACTTGACTTTGCTATTTCGCCACACCTACGGTTGATTCTGAGCAACATGATCGTGAACATCGAGGACCTCCAAGTCAGGGGCTATAACAACATGATAGTCGAGGGGAGTGTCCACTTCGGCTTCAACACTGCCATCAACGCACCTATGCGTAGTACGAGCCATACAGTCGTTCCGACCCTACAGCCAGTCGACACGGCAGCTCCAGGCACCCCGACACTGCAGCCAGTCGACATGACACCGCTTCCCATGGTAGCTCTATGTGTGGTGTCAGGCCTAGCTATCATGGTGCTCGGGATCAGCCTACTCTGCCGCTAGCAAATCAGCTATAAGACTATCCTGACTCTCTGCAGTAGCAGTGGGGACCATGGTGAGACACTGAACCAGCTTGGCATGCCCTACAGCCCCTATACCCGCTACCAACATGAACATCCAAGGGCTGGAGGGTTCGGCAGTGCATCCTTTTTCCAGTTTGTAGTATCGCAGAGACTCAAACTGTCCCATCCTTTTTCACAACACTGGAGAGGGGAGTAACCTCTATGTCAATGACTGCGGGAGGACTATATAGGGGCAACCATGTTGGCCTGAGAGGTCTACTGGATGATATACCAGAGCTAACACCGTTCTCCATCACAGTGGATGGACGGTCCCGAACCAGCTTCTCCATCAACCCACGACTGCTGACCAACCGCCCCATCACCATCAAGGATGCGAAGCCAGCTCATACTTCGATGGCTGCTCCAAGCCTCTCATACTGGAATCAGCAGCTGAACTTTGCCGTGTGGTGTGCCACAGCAGGTAGTGGAGCTCCGGTGAGGCCATGGCAGTCTGCAACTTCTGGAACACATCTGACAGATACTCGTGATCCTTGTAGAAACCTTTAGCTCGCAGGAGCTGCTCGACGATACTCCCGCCCATGATAAGGTATTCGAGGAAGCAGATCTGTCCCTTGCCAAATCCTAGATAGAGCTTCATAGCTGTCAGCTGCTCTGTCAGCTCATCACCGGAGAGCTGAGCGAGCTCATCTGGTGTCTTCTTGTAGTCCTTCAACTCCCTCCGGAAGACATCATAGTACTTCTCGCACAGCGTGATCCCGGACATGTTTAAGATGTCTCAATAGAGAGATGAATATTCCTGAGCACCAACCTGGCCACCTGGCAGACGCAGACTGGGAAGATCTTATTAGCTCTCTCGACAGGGGATGCAGACGTTTAACCGCGTTATATACTCAGTGCTTAAACAATGACGTCAATGGTACAGATCGTGCAGCAACTGCCCGCGAGCCAGGCGAGTCTTCAGAAGGTGGAGAACCTGCTGCGAACCAAGACACAGAAGTTACTGACCAAAGCAAAACCTCTGGCAGTCCATGTCGCCAGTAACGTGGCCATGGTGAAGATGACAGGGGGAAATGAGGTTCTTCCTGCCGCCACTGCGGCTGTCCTCGCTACAGTGGTGAGTTGGGCGGCCGGGCACTGTCTTGGAATAACTCAACCCATCCCAAAGATCGCCCTCAGTGGTGCCTCCTACACTGTTGCCGCCAAGATTATGGGTGAACGTGTTACACTAATGGAGGCTGCGGTTCTAGGGCTAGCAACGAGTGCAATGGCTGAGATCATCGTCACCTAGGTTTAACCCCTCTGAAAAATGAGATGGATCACGAGACCCCTGCAGCATATGAGGCATGGCATGCTGGAGGGCGGTGTGTAGCCCCTAGTCGAGCACGTGGACTGAGGATCACCAATGCCCGGGAATGGTGGACCGCCCACAAGGCGTGCCCCTGCAGAGGGCCAGTACCCTGAGCACTGCTATCTATTCCCTTGGCCGACTGCGTGGTCCTCCTATGCCCAACTCTTTCACTGGCTATGACTCTGTCACTCACAGACCTAGAAAGCAGAGCTAGGCGATCTTGCTCACTTGTGCGAGGCACGCCTCAGTTCAGAGGACACTGTTACCCCTATCTCCTTCCTAGACTTCGATGAGAAGGGAGACCCGTGGGAGATCCGAGGTACCATCCCAGCCCGAGATCTCATCGGGAACACTGATACAGTAGGACAATCGGCCATTAACAAGGCCAAGACTGTATACAAGGGGATGGGCATCAAGGAGAGGGTGACGATGCGAGGTATGCCTGGCGTCGCTGAGGCTGGAGCCATCACGGTCATGGCTGAGTCCTATGCAGAGGACCTGGTTAAGGATCTCCTGAAACCATGGAGCTCATTCCGACAGGATGGAGAGAATCTCAAGATAGGCACCCTCGGCCTGAGCCATATCACTGTCGACAGCCAAACAGGTGCTACCGCCAGCCTCCGGCTACCAGAGGTGAAGAAGTCAGCGTTCTTTGGTTTGCCATTTAAGACCACAGGATAGTCATGGCTTCCCGTGCATGTATCATACAGATACTGGATGTACTAGACACTGGATGCTGACACAGGCCCTCTACGCTATCTTCTCAGCTGCTGCTGGGATTTCATGCTTGACGCCGCCATCGCATCTGCCGGAGGTGCAGGATTCCCCACTCTGCAGGCGAAAGAGCTGGTGCAGGAAGTACTGCCGTTTAGTCTTCCAGATATAGACGAGGCTACCGCCGACCAATTGCTAACCATCCTCCGCACGCATTTCTGTACCATTCAACAGTAGGCCAGCCGATGTTGACCAGGTGGTGCTGATCATTGCCCCGTCAGGACACGGGAAACTCTACACTCTCAATACATCCTTCTGGTGTCTGACTCTACCACTGAGGCGGTTGACACTAATGATCAATGGTACAATGGCCCAATCATCAAGACGCAGAACCTGCAAGCACTGCTGGAGAAGCTGCTGGCAGCCTGACTGACAGAACCACTTATTCTCGTTATCGATGACCCTGCAATGGACCAGAAGACAGTCACCTACCTCAGCAACATCACCAGGCGCATCCGGCACACAAACTGTCTTCATCCTCTTTCAGAAGTACACCCGCAAGATCTCACCGGACATCCGCCACAATGCCCGGTTGCTATATTTCAGCTCCAAGTGTGGACGTGCCCTGCTCGAGACCATATACGACAGCCTAACCCTCAAGGATACCAAAGGGGACTTTATCGCAGGTGTATAGAGGGCAGCTGAGCTGTACCGCTTCATCTTCAGCAACAAGGTGACAGATGAGCTGTTACACTTCAAACCATCTCTGGAAAAGGCCATCCTGAATCCAGCCATGAAACTAGCCTGCTCTACGTGTCATCGCTGACAGACTGTGCGGAGACCACGGCGGTCTCCGCTGCAACTTTTTTCATTCATCAGAGGGCTGAGGAACTTCGTCCGCGGTCTCTGCTACTTCGTCAGATGCTTGAGGACCTTCGTCAGAAGCTTGAGGAACTTCGTCAGAAGCTTGAGGAACTTCGTCAGTTTCGTCAGAAGCCTGTCACTTAAACTCTACCCACTAAGGGTCAGAGTCTAGGGCTCTCTTCTTCTGGAACCTCTTACGAAAGATCCACTTTTTCCATGCGCGACTAGCATCCGACTTGCGAGTGGATTTGATGAGGTAATCCTGGTAGTTATCTGGGAATTTCGGAAATGCTGGCAGATTACTGTCCAATTTCATGCGCCCTCTTTCGTTGAAGATGTGCTCAACAGCCTCCTTGCAGCCAACAGTGAGGCCCTCCTGAGTACCTTCTGCATGACCGGTGTCCTCCCTGAAGTAGTTATTTGCCCCAGACTGGAGGCTATCCAGTATATCTTGCTCTTCCTGGCTATGGCGGCTAAATACGGCAGCCCACTTCCCGACCGTTAGTAGATCTTTGGGTTCGATCCTCGCCATTTGGAGAGCTAGAATAACAGGACTGTTGATTTGGGCCACAGGAGGTAGGTTGAGTGCCCTGCCCTTGCTGCTTTCAAACTTCCGGTAGAGTATCTGAGTCAGGAGTTCTTTTGTACTACGAGCTGGCGCTCCTTCCTCTATGGCGGCCAGTATCTCCGCATCAGATGGAGGTGTGACCTTGGCTCGCTCGTGGATAATGTTGATGTCACGAAGCAGTCCTCGGACCCTGTCACAGTGGGACAGTGCACATCGTGGCTGTCGTGCCGACTTGTCCTGCTACCTATAGACAATCTGCTGGAGAACTTTACCAAACATGGCATCCAGACCTTAAACATGCTGCAGTATGTGCAACATCCAGAAGGGGCCATTGAACCCGCGACATCATACCGCACTGATCCTTGGAAGGACTGCCTGATGGTCATTCGACCCAGTATACACGATGAGAACCCGTTGTCCGCTGCTGGGAAGTACATTGACTTTGCAATCTTGGCACAGATCCACGAGATCAAGAGCATGACACTTGAGTTCAAGCTTCAGAGCACAATAGAACAGACGGTAGCACTCCCGCAGGTTCTGAAAAGGTGGGAGATCGTGCAGAGTCCTAGGTCCGCTGGCTCATGGCCCAACCTTCTATGCGAAGGGAAAGGGGTACTATGCTGTGGGGTGCAATGAGGGGTTCACAGAATTCAAACTATGGGCAGGTGTCGAGAAGCCCGTGGCAGTTCCACCCTTAACCCTCCTCGAGAAAACACACGTGAATTCGGCTGCCATGCAGGATAGGCTGTTCCTCCGGGTGTACACTGAGCAGCTCGCAGATGCGACGATGAATGCTCCAAGACTTCATGTCTGGATTGACGCAAATGACCAGGAGCTGAAGCAAACGGGTTCCAAACAGTGGATCGTGCATGTGGCGTGAGAACACCAGCAGGTCCAAGCCACAGCTAACCAACGGGTAGAGCTGACATTGCATCGTGGTGCATCGGACTGTGTCGCTGTTGCGGTCCTGGTTCAGAAGGAAGGCACCATCCAGCAGCTGGATAAGCTAGACGACTTCAAGCTTGTGGTTGCTGGGACCAATGTTCTTGGTGAGGTACACGAGCTTGCCGATTGCCAACTCTACAGACAGAAAACTCAGTCGTATGCACTTCTGCGCCTAACCAGTGGAAGTGACGACCTCGAGTCGGCACTCGAGGGCCCTCACCACCTCGGGGGCAGGGACATCTGACCTAATCATGGCAATCGGCTCAGCTTCAACATCGGAAACCTCGGTACTTTACTTTGGCTATGCTAAGGTTTGCATGTCAAACACATCAGGTATTCAGCTTGAGCGTGTGTAGAGCACGAATCCTGTCGTCACCACTGCAGCTACCACCACTACTATAAGCTCTGCTGTCTTCTGACCGGTCGATGCTTCATAGTCGAGCGTTGGCTCAGATATCTTTACAGCCTCGTAGTACTCATCGAGACTCTCATCTGCCTCTTCGAGGCTCTGGTTGGCTTGAGCTCGGAGTTGTCGTCAGCGTGCCTCCCTCTGGCGCATATGCTCGCGTGCTTTGCTGTACTCAAACTTCTCCTTAGACAGCGTCTCCATCGCCTAGTTATGATGCTCACGCTCAACCTCTGCCGCCTTCTTGTCGGCGAAGCTGAGTCCCCAGTTCGCTAAGGCAAACACGCCTGCATTCAAGATTGTGGAGGCCATGCTATAGACTACAGTTTAAAGCTACTATATAACTGCCCCAGCGACGGATCCCCAGAGCGATGTATGAACCAGAGGCTGATCCAGTCGAGGATATAGATGATGAGGACTATGATGAGGAGGATGATTATGATGCAGACGACTACGATGTAGCGGAGACCGCGGGTGAGTATGATGATGTAGAGCCTGAATCACGCAAGCTAGTACACAGAGCGAAAGGAATCTATCGCACTTACATAAAAGATTCTATCGGTCCGCTGGCAGCGGTTGGGGCTCTGATCGCTCTGTTCACAACGAAGGCTGGCGAGACGGTCCGCAAGATCGCCAACAATGCTCTCCATGGGGTGGAGAAGATTTTTGAAGCCATACCAGCCATCGCCTCAGGAGTAGGTACATTCTTCGGAGTCGCAGGCCCTTGGCTACCATACGTTGCCATAGCGCTCATGGCCATCTGGGCCGCCGAACATTTAAGCCATACTATATAAGGATAGCGTCTCTGTACGACCTGGTCAAGTCCCTTAACTTCCAAGGGTTGGTCAATAAACTACTGTTCAGTGAGGATCCAGCAGAGATTAGACGCCAGTGTCCGGAGGTGTTTGAGGAGGTCTTCAGAGATGGTCGAATGAATGATGGCCATCTGTTCGTCTGTTTAGAGTTCACCCAGGCCGTGTGTGACAGGACAGGAGTGGATGCCAGTGATGAAATCCGGGAGTTTATCTACCATCTTTCTTGAGGAACTCAACCATCAGCCTGGTGGATATTACTGTGACCCCCCTCAACTACTCGAGGCTGCACGTCGCAAGGGCCACAACTTCACATTGGATACAGATAGCCAGTGGCTCAGCCGCCACGCAATGTGGCAGGTATACAGACCTCGTCCACGGCACATCAGGCATGCCCATTTTGAGGAAACTGTCCTGAACAGAGTTCACCAGACAGATGTTCTATTCCTTCCACACGACTCGGTTGGTCGTAAGACCTACAAGTATGCCCTCACCATCGTCGATGTCGCCCACAGGTACAAGGCGGCAGTACCACTCACAGACAAGTCAGCTGCCCAGGTGGCCCAGGCATTCCAAGGTGTCAACGAGGCTTCGGAAACTCCCCTCCAGTGGCCGGAATTGTTGCAGGTGGATGAGGGTAAGGAGTTCAGAGGGGAGACTGCAGCCCTCATGCGGAAACACGGTGTGGCAGTTAGGCGAGGCGAGGTAGGGCATCACCGTGCCCAGGCTATCGTTGAGCGGTGGAATCGGACACTGGCAGAGAGACTGTTCCCACACCAATACGCCCAGGAAATGGCTGCGCCGAGTGAACGTTCTAGAGTATGGGGGAGAGGGATGCCTGCTGTGGTGGAGAGATCCAATGCCGAGGTTACTAGGCTAATCGGAAGAAGCCGGTAGAGGCTATCAGACACTCTGCTGGTCACAGCTCTAGAGGAGCGAACAAGGGAGAGGAGTGCCTACCACCTGATGCTCTGGTTCGGTACCTGTAAGAGCCTGGTGAGCTGGAAGGTGGTCGATGGCGTGCAACAGATCCTAACTAGTCGACAGATGTTCACTGGCTTGAAAGGTATGTGGAGGCAGAGGGGTGGCCTACACTGTACTACCTGGCATGCCAGCACGGAGTGCCTAGGCGACCGACTTGTTATAGAAGAGCTTCAGCTAGTCCCTGAAGACACACAGCTACCAACCCCTAGGGTGATAACATGATACTCGATGGGCTCGGTATGGACCATATCTGGCAGCACAAGGCGCTTGTCATAGTAAGCGGAGAGCCCGAGGTTTTCCTGCGCATATGTCACCATACCCTGGTTGCGCATGCGTAGGCCTCGGTTTTTAGCTGTCCACCCCGCCATGTAGGGCGCTGTAGAACCTCTGCCAAGAGACCTCATTCTGCCGCTTTGACATTCCCTTAGCCGAGCACTTACTTGCAGCTGCGCTCTCCACGTAGTAGTATTTGGAGCAGAGAGCGATGCCACGAGAGCCTTCGAACTCGAGTTTGAACAGTCCCAGAGTCCGTCCAGACCATTTGTCCCAAGCTATCCAGTCCCGCTTATGAGTCTGGTACTCTGCTCGCATCTGAGGGCGAATGATGTCGTTGAGGTTTGAGCCTGCTATAGCGGTATACACAGTCAGTGTCCATCTGCAGGTACTCAAAGTTGTCATGAGCTACGTAGCGATCGAAGAATTCGTAGTAGAACTCCAGCATTCGCAGCTTTGCGAGCTCATAAACGGCTATCCCCACCTGGAAGGGCCTTCGAATTGTGATTCTCGGCTTGTGACTCTGGAGCTCGTATGACACCGATCTCCTCGAGATCTTCGAACCATGCACTACGCAGGGCCTTGTCTACCACGCATTCATCCTTCGTGAAGCTGGTGTTGCTATGACGTTCTAGGGCCTCGATGAGCTTCCCGTAGGCACTGTTGCTGAGGAGTTTGAAGAGATCTGCTTTGCTCTTATCTACATCTCCCGAGCGGCGGGCCTCCGTATTTAAAAACGCCGACCCAGGTATTTACATAGTTACCTATGCATACCTGCCAGTCTGCAAACTTCCGTCAAACCTCCTGTGTGTGAGTGAGTGAGTGAGTGAGTGTGTGAGTGAGTGAGTGAGTGGGTGGGTGGGTGGGTGTGAGTGAGTGAGTGTGTTATGCTTTTTCGTTTATTCCGAACGGGTGAATCGTTTTGAGTTCTTTGATCCAGTAGTGTTCTCTGTTTAATCTTAGTTTTTTGTTATCTGTAAAAATTCTTTCAATTGGTCTTATCGTGATGTCTTTCATAGAATGTCTTGGTTGGTTGAAATGCCATGAGATTCTCGTGTCTGTTTGGTGTCGGATTGCATGGATATGTTGTGTGAGTCGTTTGCTGAGTGTTTGACTTGTTTCTCCTATGTATTGAGAGCTGCATTGTTTGCATTCCATGAGGTAAATAATGTTGGTGGTATTGCAGCTCATTTGTGTGTTGATTTTGTAGTCTTTACCAGTGACGTAACTAGTGAATTTGTCAGCAGTGTTCATGTATTGTTTGCATGTGATGCAATTGCTGTTGTTGCATTGTTGGAGTGTCCCTACTATGTCGTGAGTGTCATCTGGTGTCGGTACGATCTTATTGTTAGCATCTGGATTTTTTATTTTAATTAGGCTAGAGTGGACTAGGTGGTCCCTAATGCTTTTATTTTTCTTGAATGCTACTACTGGGTAGTTGGGAAAAATTGGTGCTAAGATTGGTGAAGACAAGATGTACTTTTCCCAGTAGGTCCGAATGGATTTGCCTATGTGTTCTAATGATGGGTGGTATTATAGTATGCAAGCTGGCCTAGGCTGTTTTTGTGTGGGTTGTTTGTAAAGAATGTCTTCTCTCTGTGTGTTCTCGTTTTTTTCTATGATGGCTTTAATTTCTGTCTCTTTGTATCCCCGGTGGATGAATGCATCTGTGAGTTCCTGTGTGCGTTGTTTTAATCTAGTGGGATCTGTGATGATGCGTTTGTATCTTAATGCTTGGCTGTAGATTATGGAATGTTTTGTGTTTTTAGGGTGGCTTGATTGTTTGTGAAGATACTGTTGTTTGTCTGTAGGTTTTCTGTATAGGTCCAATTTAAGCTTGTTATCTTCTTTGTATACCATTGTGTCCAAAAATGGGATTTTTTCTGTTGAATATTCCAAGTCAAATTTTATTGTGGGATGCTCTTTATTCATGTGTGCGTGAAATTCAAGTAGTTCGTTCTCACTGGTGTTCCAAATGAAAAATATGTCATCTATGTATCTAACTAAGTGAGATGGAGTGCTGCCCATCCATGTTGATAACATTCTGCTTACTATGGTGTACACGTAAATGTTAGCATATTTGACAGCAAACTTGGCTCCCATGGCTGTTCCATGTGTGTGTATGTAGTAGTCTTCATTGAATTGGAAGCTGTTTTTTGTAAGAATGTATCTCATTATTTGGGCCAATCCGTCTGGGTAGATGTGTGCAGGTGTGTGGTTATTGTTGTTTGTGTTTGCTTTTTCAAGTGTATGTCTGTAATGTTCTGTGACAATCTGTATGCCTTCTTCGTGTGGGATGTTTGTGTATAGTGATCTGACATCCATTGTGCATAGGATTGAGCCAGCATCCACTGTAGTGTTTTCTATATGTTGGATGAATGCAGTGGTGTCTTGTAGTAGATTTTGGATATCATTTTACGTGTCTTTTAGTAGGTGGTCTGTGAATTCATTAATGCGTGACGTGGGGCCATCGCAGTTGGATACAATCGGGCGTCCGGGTGGTGGTATTTTGCCTTTGTGTATCTTAGGGTTAATGTAGATGCGTGGAGTTCTGACTTTGAATTCGATGATATATCTGTGTGTCTGTCCTGTGATGGCTCCGGTGATTAGAAGTTCGTTAATGTATGCATCTATGGTGTCTTTATATTCTAAAGTGGGATTTTCACTGAGTTTGGTGTAGTATGCGACATTTGTAAGTTGTCTGTGTACTTCTGCAATGTAGTCTGTTTTGTTGAGAATGACTATTGCGGAGCCTTTGTCTGCTGGTCTGATGACTATGTTTGTGTTATTAGCTAATGTTTTGAGGGCTGTTTTCTCATGGTGTGTGATGTTGGATCGTGGTGACTTGTCGGGTGGTTTGGTGAGTGATGACCAGAGTTTGTTGATGGCATTGGGTGTTGTGCTTGGTCTCCATTCTGAGGGTAGTTTGAATTTGGATGGTGCTGTGGGTTTTTCAAGGTTGTTGCTGTAAAAGTAGTATTTGCATTCTAACTTCCTGATGAATTGATTTATGCAATGTATTTGTGTGTCTGGTGATATGTGGTGTGGTGTGGGTACAAATGAAAGGCCTTTGTTTAGAATGGAATTTTCTGTTTTGGTAAGTTTGTGGTTGGACAGGTTAACGACAATATCTGGTGTTGTTTTTTGTTTGTTGATGATGCGTTGTTTTCTGCGTTTTTGTAGTTGTGTACCTGATGTTAAACGTCTAATTGGCCGATTATTTCTAAGAGTAGTTTTTCCACATTTTCGTTTTTGGATTGTTTTATGGCTTCGGCATATGATTTGGTTTGTGGTGTGCTTGTACGTGTCTGTGATGTTGTTTGGATGGGTTGGGTTCTGGGTTGGTGTGTTGAGTGTGTGATAGGTTGTGTTCTGCGAAGGTACATCTGCTCTCTTGGTGGTGATGGATGTGCGTGGTGGATGGGAGGTGGTTGTCTTGAGTAGGGTATTATAAAGTGTCGGTTGTTTGTGTAGTGGCGGTTGGTTTGTGATGTTTGTTTTGGTCCAACTTGCCCTGGTTTGAAGGTGGTTTGTGGTGAATGTGGTTTGTTCTGTATGTGTGGTGCTCCCCCGTTTTTTGGCAGGGGAAGTGGGTTACTCCTCGGTTGTCTCTCTGTGTTGATCTGTGGTTGCTGTTTGAGCTGTGTAGGTCTAAACCATTGAGTTGTGGTTTGGTTGTTCTGTGGTGTTTGTGGTCTTGTGTATGTATGTGGGTTTTGATTTGTGTGTTGTCTTTGTGCTGGTTGAGGTGTTGGCAACAGCGGTGGTCTGTGGCGTCTCTCTGTTGGTGCGTGTTGTGCTGGGCGTGCTTGCTTCTGCGTGTGGTTTATTTGATGTTGTAAATCCATCAAAGGCGGGATGTTTGCCTTTCGCATGACTGGGTTTTGTGTGCTTTGTTTGTGTGTGTCATTGTGTGTCCTGTTTGTGTTTGTTTTGTGTGTCTTTATGCTGGTTGTGGCGAACTTAGCAGCTATCCTGTGTGCCTTAGCAACAGCTCTGTCCGCTTCGTATGTGTGTGAGTCTAACAGATTCCCTTCAATTATGTGTGCTTGCTGTTTGTGGTAGTGTAGTTTTTTGTAGTAATGTTCTAGGATTGCGTGTTGGATGCTGTGAGCCGCGGCTTTTAAGATCGAGTCGATCTCTGCAGTGGTTTCTGTGTTGGGGTCTACGATGGCTAGTGCTATGTCTGGCTTAACGATATGTGTGTTGTTCTTGATGGCATGTTCTATGTTCTGTATGTGGTGCTGCAGTTGTTCTGTTTTGTATAGTTGCTGAAATGTGTTTTCGTGCTGTTGGTTGACAGGGTGCTCTAAATCGGCTTTGCTGAAGATTGGTGGTAGGCGTGTCTGTGTTTCTGCATCCGTGTGTGCTTTTGTTGTTAATGTGGTGGTGTTAGTAGTGGCCGATTGTTGTGGTGGTGGTGGTGACAGCGGGGTGGTTGCTGTTGGGTTGTGCGTTGTAGTTGTGTGTTCTTCTGTAGGGTTGACTGATTGTGTGGTTTGTATTGGTGTGGGTGTAACTCTGTCTGGCTCCTGGTCTGTGGCCTGTTATCCTCTGGATTCATAGTGGACAGGTGTGTGTGTGTGTGTGTGTGTGTGTGTGTGTGTGTGTGTGTGTGTGTGTGTGTGTGTGTGTGTGTGTGCGTGTGTTCGCTTGTGCGTGTGTGTGGTTAAAAAACAAGATTGGAAGATATGGTGTCTGTTTACGAAGATATATTATATTGAAAGCAAAACAAAAAACATTATTACAGTATATATATTACAATAAAAACTTACGTTTGTTGATTTCTGTTGGAGGCCATATTTCCTAGATTATTTGCACTAAAACACTAAAGCGGCTAAGCTATTATGTAACACTAATCTGGCAAAACTGTTATCAAACACTAATCTGGCTTAAACTTTTGTCAAAACTTATAATAAGGTGGTCCTAAAGTGGCTAAGCTATTAAAAAACACTAATCTGGCAAAACTATTATAAAAACACTAATCTGGCTAAACTATTATCAAAACTTATAATAAGGTGGTACTTAGGATCCTTTCGGCTGTTGTTACCTTCGTCAGAGGACACGAACCACTCGAATGGGCGCTTGGCCTCATAGTCTATGGTGCGGTATACAGCAGTGATCTCCAGGCCATGGGTTATATACCACTTCAGGGTCAGGGCATACAGCAGCCGCTTCTTGCCAGAGAGGGAACCGACCAGCTTCTGGGTGGTGGGCCGCTTCCTCCCTGTTCGCCCTAGATATGCCAGCATCTCAGACAAGATTGCCTCTACCGGGATCTCGCTTCCTTGCCCGGTGAATAGAGGCTAACATCCGGCATGTGCTGAGCGGTTCCACGTAGGAGGTACTGCAGTGACACACCTGGGAGAGACACCGCGTCTTTGAGGATGTCTATTTCTCATTCTGTGTAGAACTCCCGCATCCGCTCTAGGGCTTCGATGAATGGACTAACGTCCGGTTGTTGTAGTATTGCAGCCAGTCGGCGAATGTCTGCATTCCATGCTCGCTGAATGTCTGGTTACACTGTTCCCACTCTGTTCACATCAAGAGGTTGCCACCCTTGAGCTTAGATGTCCATGCTGAGTAGTCAGGAAGCCTGGATAGTTGAGCTTCTCATGTGTGTCAAACCATTCATACGGGAGCCAGCTCTTCTGCTGTGTACACCCGTAAGCTTTGACCCATACATTGTACGAGACTCCTGGGCCGAGGTAGTTCAGCACATCGAGAAACCATAGCTCAGGTGTTATGAGGAACATGGTCTGACTAGCCTTCTTGGCGACTCACTGTACCTGTACAGTCAGCTCATCGACAAAGTACTTCTTGATGAGGTTCAGGTCATACCGCCCAGAGTTGAACCCCAGTACAGGCACTTGGTCACACCACTCGTTGATCAGTCGGTGCTGCCGCTTTGGGAGCTGTCGGTATGTACTGTGCCCTAACCCTTGTCCGGATTAGAGATGCTCGCCGTTGGATCTCCAGAATGAACTCTCTGATTAGTTCTTTGGGGTCAGGATTGCAGAGGTGAGTGGGCTCACTTGTGGTGCCCTCTAAGGAGCAGCCAAACTGACACAGAGATAGGTATGTGAGTACTCTCGATCGTGAGTCTCCGTAGGATGAGTCTTGATACCATCTAGGAGTGCTTCGAAGTCGTAAACTATGAAGTGTGGGTATGGGACAGTCCGAACTCGTTTAGGGATGCTTGGGCAGCGCTTTATACAGCACTCCCACTGTACCACAAGCGTGCATCCAGAGGCTCTCATCTTCTCTCAGGACTGTCTTGCGGTATCTTTGTTCGGCATCCTCACCTCGCTGGTGTTGTGGACACCCATGCCAGTGACAGCCATGGAACTGGTAAACGGTGTTGGTGGTCAGATCATAACCATCTACGGGAGCGCCCTCGATCCAACGCTCGCCACCATGCTCAGACCACATGGTGTAAGTGTACGCCTCTGTTTCTTGACTCATACTCGATCCAACGAGTAGCCACTGAACTGGATGGTTGGGGTGGATAGAAGGCTTTCTCATACGCAGACTGTGGCGCCTCAACCTTCTCGCCAGGACACACGATTTTTGCTTTGCCGCCTGTACAGTGATCAGCGTCGCGTTGAAGATGGCATGCCTTTGTAAACCTCTTCTGACAGTGACTGCAGACTAGTGTATGTGCCAGCTTGGAGATGTTCTTGATGTAGAAGGCATGGTGGTCCCACACTCCGATGGTCATGGTGTCACGGTAGTGAGCCGCTTGCCTGATCATGTGCCAGGTGCCCTCTTCAGTTGGTTCATTCACGCGAATCCCAATCTTGGCGAAGAACTCTACCGTGTCCAGCTGATCCAGCGAGGTCTTGCAGACATCAGGTACTGTCTTGCCATAGAACTGTGTGGCAAGTTCTCATGCAGGAGCTGTACTTCTATCAGCTCTCACTCCTCGGTGGACTGCTAGACATCTCCAGAGACACATGTTGTCCCTGTAGGTGTTGAGGGTAGTCATACTCTTCTTCTGTCATAGCCAGTCTGGGAGGGGGCCTGTCCCAAGCAGAGGTTGGTGGTCGATCAAAGGCCCACTTGGTGTTAGGTCGATCGATATTGTCTGTGTCAAGGCGGGCTTGCTCTCTTGCTGCCACCCAGTCCTGAGCTGCTCCTATCGTGTTCAGCCACGGGCTCTCTGGAGCATTCTTGTGGAAGATCATCACCCTACTGTCTTCGATTTGACGGATGCGATAGGTATGGGTATAGCGGATGTAGAAGGCATGATCTGGCCTGTGAGGTCTCCTTCTAGACGTCTGAAGAATGTCCAGCGTACTGACTAGCGTCCTCTATCCTCTGTCTCCCTTTCGCCGAGGCGCTGGTTGAGAATGTGTTCACCTTCTCGCCTTATGTTCCGGGCTAAGGGTTCAGACCTCGGCATCAGTCGCTTAGCGATCCTGCGTAGGGGAGGTAAGCGCTCCAGTGGATGGTCCGCCATCCGCCTCGCTACAGTCTTGGCTCGCAAGCTAGCAGTCACCTCCTCGTCCAACTGATGAAGCTTACGGATCCGCTGCACTTTCTTGTGGGGATTCCAAGGATCATCTTTGGTAAGCGCTGGAAACCTTCCCGCCTGCATTGCTTGGGAGTCGCTTCTGCCCCTCCTCGGCACGGACCTGTCCGATCATCTGGAGCAGGTCGGCTTTCTTGGCCTTAGAGTAGCCTCTAAGGCTGAATTGCTTTGCAATAGCGCGAAGCTGTGCAACAGTACTCATGGTGTATATCCCTGTGGGTGCTGGTCTCTAAATGGGTGTTCAGACCCTATTAAGTGTGGTGATCAGTACCTGTGGGTGGTGTATATCCCTGTGGATGCCTGTCTGGGCGTTCAGACCCTATTATGTGTGGTGCTGGCGATCAGTACCTGTGGCTGGTGTATATCCCTGTGGATGCCTGTCTGGGCGTTCAGACCCTATTATGTGTGGTGCTGGCGATCAGTACCTGTGGGTGGTGTATATCCCTGTGGATGCCTGTCTCTAATTGGGTGTTCAGACCATATTACGTGTGGCGATCAGTACCTGTGGGTGGTGTATATCCCTGTGGATGCCTGTCTGGGCGTTCAGACCCTATTATGTGTGGTGCTGGCGATCAGTACCTGTAGGTGGTGTATATCCTTGTGGATGCCTATCTCTAAATGGGCGTTCAGACCCTATTATGTGTGGTGCTGGCGATCAATACCTGTGGAGGGTGTATATCCCTGTGGGTGCCTGTCTGGGCGTTCAGACCCTATTATGTCTGGGTGTAGCGGATGTAGAAGGCATTCTGGACAGTCTGCTGGATCTTTTGCATGATCCGGCCTGTGAGGTCTCCTTCTAGACCTCAGAAGAATGTCCAGCGTACTGACCGGCGTCCTCTATCTCCCTTTCGCCGAGACGCTAGTCGAGAATGTGTTCGCCTTCTCGCCTCATGCTCCGGGCTAAGGGTTCAGACCTCGGCCACCTTATGCTCCGGGCTGGGCTCAGACCTCGGCATTGCTTAATGATCCTGCGTTTGAGAGTTAAGCGGTCTAGTGGATGGGCCTCCATCCGCCTTGCTACAGTCTTGGCTCGCAAGCTAGCAGTCACCTCCTCGTCCAACTGACGACGCTCACGTATCCGCTGCACTTTCTTGTTGGGATTCCAAGGATCCTCTTTGGTAAGTGCTGGAAACCTTCCCGTATTCATTGCTCGGGAGAGTCGCTTCTGCCACTCCTCGGCACGGACCTGTCCGATCATCTGGAGCAGGTCAGCTTTCTTGGCCTTAGAGTCTACTCTAAGGTCGAATTGCTTTGCAATATAGTGAAGCTGTGCAACAGTACTCATGGTGTATATCCCTGTGGATGCCTGCATAGGGTGCAGGCGCCCCATGCGTTGGAGAGTTAAGCACTCCAGTGAATGGGCCTACATCCGCCTCGCTACAGCCTTGGCTCGCAAGCTAGCAGTCACCTCCTCGTCCAACTGACTAAACTCATGTATCCACTGTGCTTTCTTGTGGGGATTCCAAGGATCCTCGGTAAGTGATCGAAACCTTCCCGTATTCATTGCTCGGGGGTCGCTTCTGCCACTCCGCGGCATGGATCTGGTCGATCATCTGGAGCAGGTCGGCTTTCTTGGCCTTAGAGTAGCCTCTAAGGCTGAATTGCTTTGCAATAGCGCGAATCTGTGCAACAGTACTCATGGTGTATATCCCTGTGGATGCCCGTCTCTAAATGGGCATTCAGACCCTATTATGTGTGGCGATCAGTACCTGTGGATGCCTGTCTGGGTGTTCAGACCTATTATGTGCAGTGCTGGCGATCAGTACCTGTGGGTGGATGCCTGTCTCTAAATGGGCGTTCAGACCCTATTATGTGTGGCGATCAGTAGCTGTGGGTGGATGCCCGTCTGGGCGTTCAGACCCTATTATGGGTGGTGTATATCCCAGTGGATGCCTGTCTCTAAATGGGTGTTCAGACCCTATTATGTGTGGTAGTGTATAACCCTGTGGATGCCTGTCTGGGTGTTCAGACCCTATTATGTGTGGCGATCAGTACCTGTACCGATCATCTGGAGCAGGTCGGCTTTCTTGGCCTTAGAGTAGCCTCTAAGGCTGAATTGCTTTGCAATAGCGTGAATCTGTGCAACAGTACTTGTGGTGTATATCCTTGTGGATGCGTGTCTGTAAATGGGCATTCAGACCCTATTATGTGTGGCGATCAGTACCTGTGAATGCCTGTCTGGGTGTTCAGACCTATTATGTGTGGTGCTGGCGATCAGTACCTGTGGGTGGATGCCTGTCTCTAAATGGGCATTCAGACCCTATTATGTGTGGCGATCAGTACCTGTGGATGCCTGTCTGGGTGTTCAGACCTATTATGTGTGGTGCTGGCGATCAGTACCTGTGGGTGGATGCCTGTCTCTAAATGGGCGTTCAGACCTTATTATGTGTGGCGATCAGTACCTGTGGGTGGATGCCTGTCTGGGCGTTCAAACCCTATTATGGGTGGTGTATATCCCTGTGGATGTCTGTCTCTAAATGGGTGTTCAGACCCTATTATGTCTGGCGATCAGTACCTGTACCGATCATCTGGAGCAGGTCGGCTTTCTTGGCCTTAGAGTAGCCTCTAAGGCTGAATTGCTTTGCAATAGCGCGAATCTGTGCAACAGTACTCATGGTGTATATCCCTGTGGATGCCTGTCTGTAAATGGGCATTCAGACCCTATTATGTGTGGCGATCAGTACCTGTGAATGCCTGTCTGGGTGTTCAGACCTATTATGGGTGGTGTATATCCCTGTGGATGCCTGTCTCTAAATGGGTGTTCAGAACCTATTATGTGTGGCGATCAGTACTGTGGGTGGTGTATAACCCTGTGGATGCGTGTCTGGGTGTTCAGACCCTATTA
The DNA here is from genome assembly GCA_034401795.1 of Chaetoderma sp. LZ-2023a. NCBI lineage: Eukaryota > Metazoa > Mollusca > Caudofoveata > Chaetodermatida > Chaetodermatidae > Chaetoderma > Chaetoderma sp. LZ-2023a. The sequence goes on from CM067362.1 coordinate 16,267,875, forward strand.
TGTGTGGCGATCAGTACCTGTAGGTGATGTATATCCCTGTGGATGCCTGTCTCTAAATGGGCGTTCAGACCCTATTATGTGTGGTGCTGGCGATAAGTACTGGGGGTGTATATCCCTGTGGGTGCCTGTTTGTAAATGGGCGGTGCGCATGCATGTCCCCTGGATAGGATAGTAAGCGCGCGTGTATAAAGCCCTATGAGAGAGGTATGGCTAAGTCCGTAAGAATGCGTAGCACGCATGCGCACGCATCAGATCCATGTGTCAGTATGGTGAGAGTGTATGCTTATATTGTACCGAGAAATCACTTCATTCTCGTCGTTCTTGGCACCGATTAGGACCGGAATGAAGCGAGAATTTCAAAACTGTTTACCATTTTAAAATCGGACCAGAAATGGCCGAGTTAGCCACAAATGCTAATAATGAGATTTGAACCTGTGATTTTAAGTTTGCTAATAAACACAAGGAGCCTCCGCATTAACTACCTCGGACATGTATGCATTAATAATTATAGCTGATAAGTTATGTGTTCTCATTGCTGTATTGCTGCGCCTATCAGTCCCTCTAGATCTTGACGTCACTTCGAGATAACGCAGTATAAACGAAATCACGGATTTCTTTTTTCACGAGAGAGTTGATACTTACCTCCCTAATACTCTTTGATATTACTAAATATCGGCTTTCACTATATAAACACTCAGAATAAAAACAGTTAGGTGCCCCTACTGGGCAGGGAGTCAGAGTGCAGTCCGGCAGATGCCAGCCCCACCACCGCGCATGCGCAGACTAGCACTTCCTCTGACTAATTTATTGGCTGACACACATGCAACTATTAAGAGCCTGAAGACCGAGCCTCTGTGGGGTGGAGGCCGGGTCCGTATTAGGGAGGTAAGTATCAACTCTCTCGTGAAAAAAGAAATCCGTGATTTCGTTTATTTCACTTCAAGAGTATACTTACCTCCCTAATACTCTTTGATAATGCCAGAATTCGACAGGGAATTCGGCGGGAGGGAGGCGAGCTCTTCCCTATACGCTTTTCTGCGCTTAAGGCACTTAAACATCTGAAACTGTGTGAAAACACACTCAGGATTTGAAAAAACATCGGCTAACACAAACCGATGGATGAGAGATGACCGAATGTCATATGCCCCCCCCCCCCTTCCTGGGAGGAAGACTCGAATGACCTCAATGTCCCATACACTCTCTACGTACAAGTGCCATGCACTATAGGACAGAGACGAAAAAACTCCATTTTCGTATACTCTCAATGATGAACCACATAAAAACACGTACCATTACCATATTAATAATGAAGGGTCACGTGACATTACAAAAAACCATGGACAACACACACAAGACTCACCTTGTGGAAGATTAGTGCTGTCATCATCTCCTCATTGGTGAACACTGATGCAGCCCATAAAGTAGATGTTTCCATTGATTAAATGTGAAACATATAAAAAATGAGGATACCTCATCAAAATATGTACACCTAGATTAGCTTTTCAAAATCGATAAGGCGAGAGGATTCGAGGTGTCACGGAGATAATGGTCGGTAAAACTTGACTCACAGTGCCACTGAGCTACTGACATAATGTCATCCACAGGTACCCCATTAAATAGGGCAGTGGAAGCCACTACACCTCGGACACTGTGAGCCCTGGCCATGTCAACTTGTTTACCTGTGGCGGATTTATGGCAAAACTGAATACACTCTACAATCCACCTGGAAATGGTGTCCTTTGACGCCCTGCCATGGGGCTCAATATATGACAACCATAACGCTGTTGGGTCTGTCGGCACTTCTTGAGTACGTTGTTTGTACCGGATTAATGCTCGGACTGGACACCATAGTTTTGAATTAGGATCAAACATAGTCAAAGCTGGTAAAATTATCGGTTGACCCGGATATTTCAAAGACTGGTTTTTCGCCATGAAATTTATCCTGGGTAGAAGCCTAAGGCCTTCCCCTGTAACCACAAAACGGTCTCGGCTGACAAGGCATGAATCTCACTCCTACGCCTCGCCGAGGCCGCAGCAATTAAAAATACAGTTTTAAGCATCAACATTTTCATAGAAATGGAGCTTAGTGGTTCAAACGGCCTATCAGCTAGCAGCTGAAGCACTAGTGATAAACTCCAAGACGGAATCACTGGGGGATTCATTGGTCTTAGATTGCCCATGCCTTTGATTAAAGTATTTAATGTATTTACTTCATCACTTCCCCTATTAGCCAAGCAAGGGATAACTCATTAAAGCTGACTTAATCCAGCAATAGAGTTAGGCTTGAGGCTATAGGCATCATACAGGTGACAGAGGAAATCGGCTACTACCTGAATAGATGAATCCATTGGATTAATACATCTTTTGGAGCACCATTCTGCAAATCTGTTGATTTTATAATTATATGCTCTGGAGGTTGACCCCCTCCTGGCTTTTGCCATGAACATGGCTGCTTGCTCAGAAAAGCCCTCCTTAATTCTAGATTCCTTGACAATATCCACGCAGTCAATTGGAACATTGACGGATTGTTGTGAAGGTTCTTGCCCTGGAAGCTAATATTGTCCATCAGAGGCAGAGGAACCGGATTGCAGACCAGAAGGTCCAGCAGATCCGTATACCATGATCGGCTTGGCCAATTTGGGGCGATCAGAAGCACTTGGCACTCCTCCTGTCTGATTTTCTGAAGAATTTTTGGAATCAGGATTGCTGGAGGGAATCCGTATGCATACATTCCCACCCACCTGATAGCTAACGCATCTGTTGCGAAAGCGCTTGGATCTGGAATCGGAGAGACGTACATCGTCATCTTCGCATTCTTCTTCATTGCGAATAAATCTATGTTGGGTTTCCCCCAGTAGTCGAACAGACGATCCGCCACACATTGATTTAGTTGCCATTCCGTAGGTAAAACACTCATCCTTCGGCTCAATGAGTCTGCTAACAGATTTAACCTTCCCGGAATATGAACTGCCTTCAAGGTAATCCTGTGATCCAGGCACCAACAAAGCAGTTTCCAAGTCATCATACAGAGACTGGGCGACTTCGTTCCGCCCTGGCGGTTTATGTAAGCCACTACTGTTGAGTTGTCTGATCAAATTAGAACACTCTTGCCCTGAACTTTCTGTAAGAAATGTTCCAGGCCCAGGACTACTGCTCTTAATTCCAGTAGATTGATATGTTCCTTTGACTGTTCCAGATTCCAAAGCCCTGATATCGTGGATTCTTCCAGGCAAGCTCCCCACCCCTCCATCGATGCATCTGTATACATCGTTAACTGAGGGTGAGGAGGGGTTAACATTACCCCCGCCAGGAGATTCTCTGTCTTCAACCACCATTGAAGGTGATGAATTAGAGGCTCCAACACTGACACGCTTGAGTCCAATGAACCTGTACTCTGGGTCCATTGTGTCATGAGAAATAACTGTATCGGCCGCCTGCGTAAGGCCGCCTGAGGAATGACTGGTTCCAGAGAAACCATCAATCCCAGCATTCTCAGATAAACCCGTGCCAGGACATGACGGCTGTTGCACACAGACTGTATTACTGAGATGAGTATCTGTACCCTCTCCTGAGTAGGATAAACATATCCTATCTCCAGATCGAAGAACATTCCCAGGTAAACAAACTTCTCGGATGGAGTCAGCTCTGATTTTTGAAAATTTATTATCCAGCCTAAATCTGTGAGAGTTTTCAAAACTATCTCCAGATTTGCTGATAAACTTTCCTGGTTGTGTGCTTTTAACAGCCAGTCGTCTATATACGTGTGGACTGCTATGTTTCTCCTGCGGAGGTATGCTGTCATCGCAAGAACCACCCTGGTGAAGACCCGAGGAGCCGTAGAAATTCCGAAGGGTAACACCCTGAATTCCCACTGTCTGCCCTGGAATGCAAATCTCAGGAAGCGACGGAAACCCCTCGCTATTGGAATGTGGAAATAAGCATCCTTCAAATCTATTGAAGCTGTCCACATTCCCTTCTCCAACCCCGCCAACACCGATCTCATAGTTTCCATCTTGAAACTGGGTGTGTCTATGAACTTGTTCAATGGCTTGAGGTTGAGAATTGGTCTCCACCCTCCAGTGCTTTTCGTTATCAAGAACATGGTTGAATAGAAGCCCGGGCAATTTTGCGCCGGTTGAATTGCTTCCTTGTGTATGAGGGAATTTATTTCCTCCTCTATACACAACCGCTGATCTGGATCTCTTGGAATTTGAGTCCAGACCGGCACCAGAGACAGTCGTGATGGTGGACCTGTTATCCAGTCGGGATGATAGCCGACTGAAAGCCATCGCAAGACTAAACGGTCCCGAGTCAACCCTTCCCACTCTTGCATGTGGTTGGCCAATCAGCCTCCCACTGGTCCACCTAGGGAGAGAGGTGGACATAAGAAGCGCAAGAGTGGCACTGTCTCCTGGTGCAGATGCACTGGAGTAGCTCTTACTGTGGTAATCACCCTGTCAGGTACGATTACCACGACCAGATCCTCGCGCACCACGGCCCGCACCGCGCACACCACTGTGCGCGGGCGGCTGCCTGGCTGGCTGCACCAGAGGAGCCTGCGACCCCCCTCGCTGCTGGCCGAAGCGCACGCGGCCGTGGCCGACGCTGCGCTGGTGGCTGGCCTCTGACCTGGCCACTGCCACCTCGAGCCTGCAGGGGATGACACGCAGGGGGAGCCGCGCGAACGCGCTCTCTACGGAGCACTTCAAATTGCTCCCGTAATGCCCTCTGGTTATTGACCAGGGTAACCGTCTCCTGGAGATGCCTACATCCCTCACCTCCAAAGAGAACAGGACCTGTCATAGGCGTACGCAGCAGCCTATTATACAAATCCTGGGATGGGCACAAGTTATCAAGAGCAAATGTGCGCCTCGCCCGGACACTCCTGGTTACAGACCAGGTTAAACAGTCCAAAGCCAAGTTAATTCCATCTTGGATGGCTCTCTGGACAGTCACCGGACTAGGCTGACATAATGCGGATGCCGTTACTACCCCTTGTAACAACTGTGAGACATGCGAAAGCGCTGCAATAGACGCCCTCGAACTCTTCCGCATCACGTAACGTGGTGTTAGCCGAACGCAACACATTCGAACAGTGCTCCCGTGTCAGTCCGGGAACCTGGCTGCGTATCTTCACCCAGCGCTGTACGGTCATCCGTGCTTGGCTTCGGTACTACACCGTATAGCTGATATTGATCAGCTGTAATACGGCACCGCTTTGCCACTTCGCGGGGGGGCCTTCGCTAAACATCCATGTGCACTAATAGACGTCTCTGCCGCAGTGAACATATCAACAATATGGTCAGCTAACGGCAAAGATGGCATAGCGGTAACAGTCGGTTTACCTGCCAGCCACGGGCGCTGGTCCCGTTGACTGGCCGACTGAACCACGGCAAGATCTGGTCTGACATTAATTAGCCACTGACAAGCGTCAGACCAGTCTTCCTCCGTGGCCACCTGTGAATGCTCTACAAGACGAGGGCCTTCGTCATCCTCCTGAGCAATCACAGGTGTGTATGTGTCTGGAGGAACTGATACGCTTGGCAAGCCAGAGAAAGCATGCGGGCCTGAAAGAACAGGCCTGCTAAACTGACTGGCTTGACCAGGAGCAGGCGCCGTGGCATTGCGTAGGGAAAATTTCGCCACACCACGGCCCTGGCCAGCACCTGCTACACCATCGCAAAGCCGAGGTATGCAGTAAAACTGGCCATCAGATCCAGCCCGGGCTACCTTCTGCGCTGTGAACACTACTCCTGCGTGAGTAGTACCGTGGACAATGTCGCCCGTGTTTCCTGCGAGGGGTGCACACACGTCAATGTCCATGGCCACGGCGCCAGAAGGACAACCCAGCAGATAATCCTCTTCTTCCTGGCCAGAAAGATTAGACTCCAGGTTAGCAAAGAATGCTAACCCGGACTGGCCAGGAGAGGTACCATAGGAGGAACTGGTACCTGCAGGGTGCGGATAATCCTGGCCTGATAGGCAGGCAGGTTCCAGCGACACCTGACCACGAACAACCGGCGCGGCAAGCCTGCTGCCAGTGTTTTTACCATGGATTTCACCCTCTAATAGGGCCACCTCTGAATCATGGTCGAAAACTGATAGGTCCCTAAATAGCACCGATTCAGAGGCGGGGATTATCTGCTCCGGAGCAGATGAAGAGGACAACGAAAGATTTGGACCAGGAAGCATGCCACGAAGCAATTCTGGGACCAAATCTTTAATTGTCCTCTTCATCTCTCCCATCATCTCAATACGGAAGGCCTCTTTCTTACTCTTCCTCTCCTCCTCTGGAGCCTTCTCCCTGGTCTGTAATGAGAGAAATTCAGACATTAGCTCCCCCCCCCCCCAATCTTTTACAGATCTCACATTTAAGCAATGGCCCACATGGGCTGCACTGGGAGCATAAATGGGGGAAGAACTTGTCAAGGATAAATCTTCCACATGAAGGACAACCAGGCCTCTGAAACACAGCAGAGGATGAAGACAATGAGTATTACAGATATTGAATTAGAACACAACACGAAATAAACAAGGAGGAAGGGGCCATAAGACCCAAGCTAATAATGATAATAAATCAGCGTTGGACAAAACTTATAACTGATAGTAAGGCGCAAGGCTGATTATGATGTCATAACTTCAAAAATAAGAAGTTAAATTGATCCGAAACAAAACCTCCAGGTGTAAGGATGAATTGTAATCATATCGAAAACATTCTAACTAGAGCGGATAGTTTATACAGACCACACAAACATCAGATAAACAATGATAAATGACAGTAAGATTTTATAAATATTGTCAAAAATAATTGAAATGCCTCATATCATAACTAGAGTACCCGAGTCTTTAGCATAGACAAACCATCTGATCTGATGAACCGGACGCTCCACCAACCTTATGACTTCTTAACTCTCTCCACCTTAGGGGGAAGGAAGTGGATCAAGAGGGCAAAGTGAGACCTTCATCCGAGGCCTCCAACTAGCTGGGAAAAGATTTTTGGTTAGATAACCGTACAATGTTAGTAGGAAATGGAACCTTGGTGGAGAGAAAAACACTCTCTGTAGATGTGATGTCCTAACACTCCTAGGTAGATACCTGTGGACATAAACACAAAGAGAGATTAGTATTTCATAGCGCCATTTCGAAATAAACTAGTTATTTTAGGCGCTTATCATGATAAACGCGAGTCCCGGAAACACATTACACCGGGAAAAACTCGCTAAAATATAATAGAAGTCACCTGATGGCTAGGTCCTGGGCGCTCCTCTGGAGTAGTAACGCGATCTGCCATATTAATCCAGGGGAAATAGAACTTCTACACAGCCAAAACTTTCAGAAATTAAGGAAAAGCCTATGAGCATAGAAAACATGAGTTGTCTCTCAGCCAATAAATTAGCAGAGGAAGTGCTAGTCTGCGCATGCGCGGTGGGGGGGGGGGGGCTGGCATCCGCTGGACTGCACTCTGACTCCCTACCCAGTAGGGGCACCTAACTGTTTTTATTCTGAGTGTTTATTGAGTGAAAGCCGATATTTAGCAATATCAAAGAGTATTAGGGAGGTAAGTATACTCTTGAAGTGAAAACAGCAATTTTACAACTCACGCTCAGAGATAAGATTACTAAGAGGCAAGATTTTAGTGGTGTTGCGGTGGGTTAATCAATAGAGTATTGAATTGCATAGGATTCCCAGGCTGCAAACTGGGGTTCAAATCCGCTCAAAAGACCTCACTAGAACTTACCTGAAATTTCGAAACTAGGCAAGACACTAGGGCCGGGGTAATATGACCAGGTTAGATAAAGACCCACCACAACACTCCCCAGTGCAGGGTCAAAGCACCACAGACACACACACACACCAGTCGGCCGGAATAGCAACAGGATGGGGTAGGAGATAGGTGGGGTAGAATAGGTAGGATAGGTACATAGGTAGGATAGGTAGAAAAGTGTCCCACAGATAGAAAAACCTCCTTAGGATACCAGTCAGAATAGAGGCCGGCCACTGGCCAGTATCCTGAGGAGGTTCTCCCAGACAGTGGGGTCTGCACAGGAGTTTTATATTCACCACAGCCTTCCATGGCCACGGATCGCAGAACGGCGGCCAGTTGAGGGAGGTGGTATCATTTTAATTCCGACACTACTACTGGCCGTGTTAACACCAATGCTGGTAGTGCCAGGAGTGACCGGTATACACAATGGTAGAGGAAAAACCTGGGGTCGGGATGGGGGCCCTCACCCCTAACTCACCTGTTCATATGCTTATAATCGAGTTTTAAATCAAACACGAACCCAGTTATGAGATTTTAGTGTAAAGGAAAAACACTATTTTCTGTGTAATTTTATAAAGTAAAAGCCTCTATGTACGGCGTTGGGGCAGATTTTAATGAACTAATAATCTGTATTAAGATTAAACTTATTTGAGACACATATTTGTGTATCACGTACATATAGTGCCCCGGTCTCCCCTATGCCTGAAAAGACAAAGGCTTGGAACGCGGTGCTAAAGCTGGTAAATAGGTGAACTCTTTAGGAATTTGTATTTTTTATTATAACTGTTTTCATAGACGTCTTCAAAATTTACCACAGATATGTGAATCAGACTATACCATCTCATATTTGTCTGATTGTTTTGCAAGGGAGGTAATTCAGCTAAAAATTGCATGTCATTTTATTTTTAACTTAAACTTCTATAGTTCTAATATTTAATATTTGGTACGGTACATGTTTAAAAGGAGAGGAACCCCCCTGTGATAAACATGGCACCTCTGGCTTCTCTCTTCATATTTGAGGAAACTAACTATTTTCTATATAGACAAAAAAATAAGCTGGTGTCCCACAATAAAGTACGGAGTTGGCATATGGCTATATAAGGTAAAGCTTGCTTATTTGACATTTTATAGCACTGCCTGCCATTGATTATTGAGTCTACATATATAGTAAAGTATCCAGTTTCGGTGAGGCTCTAATTATGTATGCGCTGTGTAACAACACAAGTTCTCGTGACATCATAATTTTGTAATCAACCAGTATGATAATTATCATTAACGCTTACGTTTTCCCTCAAAATTCACATTAAAATGTTGAGTCAGCACTAAATCAACTTTAGCATGTAAAAAAAATGCTGATTTTCTTATTACTTTTTATCATATGCCTTTAAAGCATTGTATTTTAAATAAAAAACGTAAATTTTTTCTCTCCAAATATTGGAAATTCTTTCCCATCATCTGTTTTATTTATACCACGTGACCAATGTCAAGATCCAGACTGGACAGGGTGGTTCAAAAGTCAACAGTGCAGTGCCTGTTCTTAGCACATTATCAAAATCAAGGCGTATACAGAGTATAATATTATTCAATATCTTTTGCATATTTCCATTTGATGTTTTAGTCAAGCCCTACAACTAGCTCCAAGTCTGAGGAAAATGTCCACCACCATCACCCGAGAAAAAACAAGAAAATGACAATAAAACACTTCCCCATTCTGACGACTAAGAACGTTCAGCATTTTTTGCTCCGTATGGTAGCTGGATTGTCTAAAAACACAAATTTGTGCAAGCCTGTACGGGTATCACCGAAACAGGAGAACATCGTTTTTGTTTGTTTTGAAGTAAGTCATCGCCTAATGGCGCTGTGTTTTGACATTTCATTTTCGGGGATTTTCTTCTAACTTGGCGCTGGATAAGGGATAAAGTCACTAACAAATTAAGCCAATTTACTTTAAAATATTTATGGTATTTATTAAATTATTAGCGATTTCTGCTTACGCGCCCCGAAACTGGATACTCCATGCTATAAAAAATTGTTACCGGTATTTGACTTGTTTATTAGCAGCAAGCATGAACACCAAGACTTGACCTCAACATGGTGTTAACCTCGAGGTAGGAACGAGATATAGCTATAAATGACTAAATTTCCATCTGCCAGTGAAAAGGCAAGCTAATAACTCATTCATATCAAGTAAATTAAGCTTATTTTATGCTGATTTGAATATCTGTTCCCATTTTATTCGCTAATGACTTACGTGAAAATGAAGGCAAAAGCAGGGGTTGGTATTAACACTAACACAATATTTGCTGTTAACACCAGGCGATAACATGGTGTTAGCACTAAATCTGGTGTTAACACTAACACGAATGTATAGGTCAAGTCTCGGTGTTATCTCAGTGTTAGTGTTGCACTAACACTAACACCCAGACTTGACCTCACCCATTGTATATAGTACAGTACCAAGTGAGAGTACTGAGCACATGTATGTACTAATGTAGAGTTTGAATAACACCTCTAGTCCAGGTGTCTCTGTTTTAAAATCTGAGACATTTCACATTATATATTTGAAATCAATTTAACTAATTTAACCCATTTCCAGGCAATGCAGAATGAAATAAGTTCAAGATCAGCAACTTTGATTGAATAAAGGAGGCACATGTAAAAAGCTCACATAGAATAAAAAGGTTAATTGGTCACTGGTCAGGGAGAATTGAATCAATTCAATTATGTATTAAAGTTCATAGCATTTATCAGATCTTTATTTTGTCAATTCAGAGAGCGAGAAATTATTTTTGAAAATTTACCACTGGAATTACTGGCTCAGTTATCCAGCTAGTCACTCCAGTGGTAAATTTTCAAAAATAGTCTTCCATTTGCCTGCCAATGCACATTTCTGAAACTCATTGCAGGTGTTTTGACTGGCTTAGGTGTTAAGGGGTTAAGGGCTAACTTGCTCATCACTGAATTATCAATATCTCAAATTCTAGTCTTCAAACCAAACATATAACTAAGCAGTTAAAATTAATTTTAATAGAAACTGTTGTAGCCATATGAGACAAAAGCACTGAATTATCAATATCTCAAATTCTAGTCTTCAAACCAAACATATAACTAAGCTGTTAAAATTAATTTTAATAGAAACTGTTCCAGCCATAGGAGACAAAAGCACTGAATTATCAATATCTCAAATTCTAGTCTTCAAACCAAACATATAACTAAGCTGTTAAAATTAATTTTAATAGAAACTGTTGTAGCCATATGAGACAAAAGCACTGAATTATCAATATCTCAAATTCTAGTCTTCAAACCAAACATATAACTAAGCTGTTAAAATTAATTTTAATAGAAACTGTTCCAGCCATAGGAGACAAAAGCACTGAATTATCAATATCTCAAATTCTAGTCTTCAAACCAAACATATAACTAAGCTGTTAAAATTAATTTTAATAGAAACTGTTCCAGCCATAGGAGACAAAAGCACTGAATTATCAATATCTCAAATTCTAGTCTTCAAACCAAACATATAACTAAGCTGTTAAAATTAATTTTAATAGAAACTGTTCCAGCCATAGGAGACAAAAGCACTGAATTATCAATATCTCAAATTCTAGTCTTCAAACCAAACATATAACTAAGCTGTTAAAATTAATTTTAATAGAAACTGTTCCAGCCATAGGAGACAAAAGCACTGAATTATCAATATCTCAAATTCTAGTCTTCAAACCAAACATATAACTAAGCTGTTAAAATTAATTTTAATAGAAACTGTTCCAGCCATAGGAGACAAAAGCACTGAATTATCAGTATCTCAAATTCTAGTCTTCAAACCAAACATATAACTAAGCTGTTAAAATTAATTTTAATAGAAACTGTTCCAGCCATAGGAGACAAAAGTAGTCGGTCAAATTAATTGTAAAATATTCAATAAAGCATCTAATACCAGCTGGCATAATAAATATCATGAACCTGCATATAGAATGAAATGTGGCAAATGATATCATATAGAACATTTAGGATGAAATGCATTAAGAGCATATAAAGAGCAGTGTATAATTTACAGATATTACATGTACATTTTATAGCCAACAATGTTCAGTAAATCTATGACAAATGTGACTGGAATTGATTGGAATTGAATTGGAATTTATCAATTCCGGTCAATTCAAATTATCAATTCGAAATCCAATTCCAATTCCGGTGTCTTCAAATTTATCAATTACAATTCCAATTCTGGAGTCCTCAGATTTATCAATTCCAATTCCGGAATTGATGGATCAATTCCAATTCCAATCGGAATTGACCCCATCCCTGGACACAAGACGCATTTATGTCAAATTAGCAACATGTAAAACCTTCCATTGCGGGTCGCTGTCAAATTCACAGTTTTCCCTGATTTTTGGTGTTTTGTCCCAAATTCACTGAGTTTTCCCTGATTGGAAAAATGGAGTCATTTTCAAGGGTTTCCCTGATTTCCAGAGTGACTGGGACCCCTGTCAATATGACCACACTGCCCTATTTAGGTCTCGAGTAACTCACGTTTGAGACGTTCATTCTATAGATTAACACTTGGATTGAAGATTAACAAGCATTCTGTAAGTATTGCTTTGCAATACATGCCCCCTACCTGGTGATATAAATCTTTAGAGATTGACAGTAAAAAACTCCATTAAAAATTGACAGAAGCATCTGAAACTCGAACTTCTGATAACAAAGCAATAAACCAAGTCTCAGTTATATACTGTGAAGGAGAAGGAGTCTTGAAAGCTGATATGTTTGTATTTCATAAGATGAAAGGGGACAAAACTCCATCAAAAATTGATGCAAACATCTTGAAGGAGTGCGAAAAAGTGCGGAAAGCTGATATTTTTCACATTTCTTAAGTCGCAAGGGGGCACAACTCCATCAATAATTGACGCATACGTACGAAACTCGAACTTGGTCTGTAACTTCTCATAACAAAGCAATGTACCAAGTCTCAATTGAATACCTTGAAGGACTGCAAAAAAAAGTGTGGAAAACCAACTGCGACAGATGGACAGACGGAGTGCAAACCTATAGTCCCACGGTTTTACCGGTAGGGGCGCAATAATAAGGGAATATATGCAATTAATGCATGTGATAATAATTGTAAAATTTACGTTAGAGTTCCTACAACAGGTCCCGACTTTAACACAGCATACAGAGCACAGGAAATGTAAATTAAATATCGACAATCGAGTATGAATTTTCATAATCAATCATCAATGTGACACAGCTGTCCTATCACATGTGCACTAGTAAAATTAGTGTTTTCAATAGCAATTTGAGCGGTGAAAAAAATTACTATAGTATATATATATATATATATATAATCCAACAGCGTTCCTGAAGTTGTTTTGAAATTGAGACACTGGAATAACAATGATTAAGAGCTCCGATATTATTATTACTAACAACCAACAACTGTCCTATCATATAGGCACTGGTAAAATTAATTTTCTCAGTAGCACTGTGAGCGGTTGAAAAAAAATAACTACTGAGAAAATTAATTTTACTAGTGCCTATATGATAGGACAGTAATATATATATATATATATATATATGACATCCTCGCCTGGCTCTGTATTTGCTGGTTCCGAGTAGGGCAAATGCCAAGGCTCTCTGTGCTTGTGTCTCTGCTGGCATCCTTAGCACATGGCCAAACATGGACCATCTTTGCTGGGCAACTTTTACAGACAGTGGCGACGTATTACACATCTTGTATAGTGCATCGTTGGAAATTATACTGTCTGGCCATCGGTGTCCAGTGATGGTGCGTAGGTGTTTGCGGTGGCAGGCATAGAGTTTGTCAAGAGCTGCCTTTGGAGCTGCCCAACTGTTAAAGTTATACAGCATCAAGGATACGCAGGTTGCATTGTATAAACGTAGCCTTTTTATCAAGGGCATCTTTGATCTACGAATCCATACCTTCTAGATGGACTGGAAAGCTATGTTCCCCATGATGCATCGTGCAGCAATGTCAGCAGTACTACAAAGCAGTGAGCGCAGGATTTTACTTTTCCTCCATGGTTCATTGCCACGAAGTGGATCGACATTTTCTTTAGTTTCATGCTTTGTAGATAGGTATATGTGGGTGAACTCTGTTTTGGTTTCATTCATAAAGAAATTCTGAATTTTGAGTTTGCTTGCAGCTATTGGGAGAAGTTCATGAAGGGGTTTCTTTTCCTTACATATATATATATCAGGGCTCCCAAAACTACAGCTGGACATGGGTGGGTGGTGATCGGGGTGGGGTGGGGTGGGGTGGTGTAAATTTCTCAAATTCAAATATTCACTACTTCTATTACGTATATTCCTATATTTCACAAGAAAAAATGATTCTCTAAAATGGTAAGTGGTAATAGACCCTAACACGAAAATAGAACACATTTTCACTCTAGAGTTCTTTCGGTCTTATGACTCTCACTAATGTATACCTCATATCCATCATCTCGGTAGTGAAATTATTCAATGGGACCACCTAAATATTGCCTACGCTTTAATAAACTGTGTTTATTACCGTTTATTACATCAAAATTAATCCACAATTTGACATAAAATGGCGTCGTAAAAATATAATCAGCTAACGGCGAGTTTAGGTCATTACTTGAGTAGAGCTAAAATTCATATATTCATACCCGAGTAGGGTTCTTATGTTTGTAGCCATATGAATAAAAGAAATCTCATACATAAGGGCTTTGGTGCTGGCAATGACAGGATACTTAAGTTAAGGACATTTATCCCACATTTCACGGTTCATCTATATAGGAGGTGAAAATTTATACACGTTATAAATTAGGTACTTTTGCAACCTATATAAATAGAGTGGTAGCCTCGAGTACATACTCAAGCGGCTACTAAAGTGGTGACCTAAGCTTAACAAATTAAAAAGTATCACTATTTAGAGCGAGTACTCGGTAGTCGCCTATGATTTACGGACCTAATATACTGGACTTGGGAACTCAGAAATTACTCTATATATGATCATAATGTGATGGTGATCGAGTATTATGCATTTGATCCGATCCACTTAATGATTACCCATTTGATAACATTTTTTTGTTGATAGGAGTCGATTTATACAAGGAAGTATTGCGACTTGGAAAATATTTCCGACTGTAAATATTGATCTTTTGCTGTGCGCGACTGCAAAAACGTGTCAAGATGTCCGGCTGGTCTTATACGCTATCGAACATTGAGAATGTTTCCCAGACATGTCCGGACAACATGGCCATTTCGGGAGCCCTGATACGTTTATATATACCAATCTCTGAATACACTGGCCTATACTACTGATGTGGCGAACTTAACCGTTTAACACTTAAATTTGTTCAAGAAAATTGAAATCTTTTCACCGAAAATGTCCATTTGCAGACAAAGAGAACATTTTTGAAAATTTACCATTGGAATGATCGGCTTGGTTATCGAGACAGTCAAGCCAGTGGTAAATCTTCAAAAACAGTCTTCTCTTGGTCTTGCAAATGAACATTTCTGAAGACCACTGCAGAAGCCGTTTTTGGCTGATATGAGTGTTAAAGGGTTGAACTGGGTTTATTTAGGATGAATGGGCGCATTCACAAGATGTCGCCCTCCATCGACAAACATCAACTGTCCTGTCACAAACTTGGCTAAATCAGACGCTAGGAATAAAACAACATCTGCAACCTCCTCGCAATTACCGACACGACCCAGGGGGTGCTTCACTGCAAGCCGTTCCATTAACTGTAATATAATAAGAAAAGCTCATCAAATCAGCTTCTTCAAAATATGCAAAAAGGCAAGATTAAAAGATCAAATGTCAAAGTTAACCAACTGAACAATTTGAAGGCAGCAATAAGCTTTAGTCAAATTGATTTCAAAATATTGACTATGACTCTAGACAGTGTGCAGAAACAGCACACAGTCCAATTAGTTTCATCCTAGTTTTATCGAATTACCGCTTTTATTAGAGGAAAGGACACTAGCTTGTATTGGACGCAGTCTAAATTTTGGCCCAAACCCTCCCAAAAATCCATATACTCATAGAAAGGACGCATAGAGATAATTGAAATCCATTCTCTAAAATGGTTAAAACTCATATAGACTCTACCATGAAAATTGAACACAATTTCCATTCACATATGTTTAATGTAGGCCTCAAAAATGTCATCGTGGAAGTGAAATTATGAATGGGACTGCCTAAATATTGTGTATCTTCAATACAGATCATTTATTACATCAAGATCAATGATACTTTTGACATAAAATATCGCCTGGAAAATAGAGAAATCAAGTCACATTAGGAATATGTTAAGATCACCAGTTGTGCTTACTAGATCAGTTAATCAGTACGGATCAGACCTAAAGTACAATACTTAGTTCCTATCGCGCAATGATAATATATAGCAATTCTGAGTTCTGAGTCCAGAATATTTTAAATCCGAGTACTCGCTCTAAATAAAGTTCTTTTGCGATTAGAGGCAAATCACGTGGTTTATATCTTTTCTCGACGTCATTTTATGTCAAATTCAGGATTAATTTTGATGTAATAAATTATCTTTATTAATGGATACTCAATATTTAGGCGCTCAAATTTAATAATTTCACTTCTGCAATGATGTTTTTGACGTACACATAATACATAGTCATAAGGCGGCAAGAATGTGTACCGTGAAATTGAGTTCAATTTTCGTGGTATAATTTTAAGTTTTTAGAAAACTTTTAAACCAAAAACTGTGCCCAAAGAATGTACTCGATTATAGGATGCACCCCCTTCCTAGACCATGTAATTTGGCAACAAAAACTGCGTCCTTTAGCCAAGATTTAACGGTAGTTTCAAAATATACTGTATAGTCTTCTGGAGATTGATAGTCAGGGAGCTTAGGGATTGATCAATCCCAACAAGGCAAGCGTGGGTGGAGAAAAGCTTGAGATGGGTGGGGGCATAGATAAAACTTTATTCCACCATTGTCCTACACGACTTCTTGTTTAAACAGTAACTAGGACATTGCAATACAAATGATCTACAACTACTGAGTCATACACCTCTGATTGTATGAATACTGGGAATAAAGATCACTAGCCATTTAAAGAAAATCCCCAAAGAGAATGAGATTTCAAGAAAAATGGGAAAAAATAAGTTCTTTTAAAATTTTATAAATTAAAAAGAAGTTGACAGATTTTCACAAACACTCCAAATTTTGCTTAGTCATGATTTTTGACAAGCTATAAAATTCATGGTATGACATCATCACATGAATTGTCAACCAGTGAATTCAAACTACATCACATGTTTTCAGATTAGCAGAAACTGGTGTCTAATACAGTGACCAAGTCTATTCAAGTTACAAACACTAGTGTTCCTATTGCATCTCATTAATATGATGGTGTTTGAATGAGCTGTGACGCGACGATACCACATCACAACAATCATTCACATGATGATATCATACTACAACAATCATTCACATGATGATATCATACCACAACAATCATTCACATGATGATATCATACCTCAACAATCATTCACATGATGATATCATACCACAACAATCATTCACATGATGATATCATACCTCAACAATCATTCACTGGATGACATCATACCACAACAATGATTCACATGATGATATCATACCACAACAATCATTCACATGATGATATCATACCACAACAATCATTCACATGATCATATATTCACATGATCATATCATATGACAACAATCATTCACATGATGATATTATACCACAACAATCATTCACATGATGATATCATACCACAACAATCATACACATGATGATATCATACCACAACAATCATTCACTGGATGACATCATACCACAACAATTATTCACATGATCACATCATACCACAACAATCATTCACATGATCACATCATATCACAACAATCATTCACATGATCACATCATACCACAACAATCATTCACATGATCACATCATATCACAACAATCATTCACATGATGATATCATATCACAACAATCATTCACATGATCACATCATATCACAACAATCATTCACATGATGATATAATATCACAACAATCATTCACATGATCACATCATATCACAACAATCATTCACATGATGATATCATATCACAACAATCATTCACATAATCACATCATATCACAACAATCATTCACATGATGATATCATATCACAACAATCATTCACATGATCACATCATAACACAACAATTATTCACATGATCACATCATACCACAACAATCATTCACATGATCACATCATATCACAACAATCATTCACATGATCACATCATATCACAACAATCATTCACATGATGATATCATATCACAACAATCATTCACATGATCACATCATATCACAACAATCATTCACATGATGATATCATATCACAACAATAATTTACATGATCACATCATATCACAACAATCATTCACATGATCACATCATATCACAACAATCATTCACATGATGATATCATATCACAACAATCATTCACATGATCACATCATATCACAACAATCATTCACATGATGATATCATATCACAACAATCATTCACATGATCACATCATATCACAACAATCATTCACATGATGATATCATATCACAACAATCATTCACATGATCACATCATACCACAACAATCATTCACATGATCACATCATATCACAACAATCATTCACATGATCACAACAATCATTCACATGATCACATCATACCACAACAATCATTCACATGATCACATCATACCACAACAATCATTCACATGATCACATCATACCACAACAATCATTCACATGATCACATCATACCACAACAATCATTCACATGATGATATCATATCATAACAATCATTCACATGATGATATCATACCACAACAATCATTCACATGATGATATCATACCACAACAATCATTCACATGATGATATCATACCAAAACAATCATTCATGCGATGACATCATACCACAACAATCATTCACATGATGATATCATACCACAACAATCATTCACATGATGATATTATACCACAACAATCATTCACATGATCACATCATACCACAACAATCATTCACATGATCACATCATACCACAACAATCATTCACATGATCACATCATATCACAACAATCATTCACATGATGATATCATATCACAACAATCAGTCACATGATCACATCATATCACAACAATCATTCACATGATCACATCATATCACAACAATCATTCACATGATCACATCATATCACAACAATCATTCACATGATGATATCATATCACAACAATCATTCACATGATGATATCATATCACAACAATCATTCACATGATCACATCATATCACAACAATCATTCACATGATGATATCATATCACAACAATCATTCACATGATCACATCATATCACAACAATCATTCACATGATGATATCATATCACACCAATCATTCACATGATCACATCATACCACAACAATCATTCACATGATCACATCATATCACAACAATCATTCACATGATCACACCAATCATTCACATGATCACATCATACCACAACAATCATTCACATGATCACATCATACCACAACAATCATTCACATGATCACATCATACCACAACAATCATTCACATGATCACATCATATCACAACAATCATTCACATGATTACATCATACCACAACAATCATTCACATGATCACATCATATCACAACAATCATTCACATGATCACATCATACCACAACACTCATTCACATGATGATATCATACCACAACAATCATTCACATGATGATATCATATCACAACAATCATTCACATGATCACATCATATCACAACAATCATTCACATGATGATATCATATCACAACAATCATTCACATGATCACATCATATCACAACAATCATTCACATAATCACATCATACCACAACAATCATTCACATGATCACATCATACCACAACAATCATTCACATGATGATATCATATCACAACAATCATTCACATTGTGGATATGGGATTGTCTAGTGGGAGTCATGACCCGATGGACATCTTATATTTATAAGTAAGACCTTAGTAGAAATTAGTATCTTTTGAAAATACCAGTAGGGCTAAGGAAAGGATAACATCATATCATTGTAGTAGTGGTTGTACGGAGTGACTGAGGGCAATGAGTGTGCCTATGCGAAACCGATAGAGAAACTAGTATACTATTAAGACTGGAAATATGATGAATAGGAGAAGAGTCAACGGTGCTGGTTTGATGGTATCTGTCAGTAGATGAATAAAGTAAGGATGAAAGTGGTTGCCGTGGGATCAGCAATCAATTGGTGTTATTCAACAGCAGATACGAACAGTAGTTTACAAAATAATAAGTAAGTAAAACGCGATGGGAATCGATGAAAAGCGTTAAGTATAATATGAGGATAACAACGGACTAACTGACCTTAAGGTCGCGATAGAAGCACAACAACACCAGCTGGTGATGAGCTCATATAGCTCCAGTGCTATTAACCTTCCTAAATGACAGGCATAGGCCTAAGAGCAAGGAAGAGGACATGGACGGATGAGAGTCAATAGCATAACATCCTGTTAGGAACACAATTGTATATCAACAATGTATCAGTCATTCATGGTAGGCTATTTATCAGAAATGGATAATTGTTGATAGATACAGACAGATCGCATCAAAGCCAGAACCGGTGGGAACCGGTTATGACGTCATAATCAGAGGGAGATAAGATGGGATGCGAAACCATTGTGTAAGAGACTATTATTAGACATTACCGAATGATAGCCGTTCTTACTGGTGTAGGGTGACGTCATAATCAGAGGGAGATAAGATGAGTGAATGATGGAGATGCGAAACCATTAAGTAATAATAGGAATTGAGAGAGTATATAAGGAGGAGTTTGAGAGGGAATCGAGGTTCGATACAATCTGATCATACGAGTAGTCATTAAAAGCTCTGTGCGAATTTATAGTGTAGGTCGGTAAATTGGTATAGAGTAGGATTGTTGGTTGGAAATAAGATAGTTAAATCATTAAGTATATTTCTTTCAATATAAAATAGATTATTATTTTATGCCAGCAAAAGGCATGTATTCTTGTGTACAGTTAGTGTAAGATTAAAGTCATCCCCTTGACAATTCAAGGCACTAGTTTGTCGTGTTTATTCTGGACATCACGGAAGACCACCGTGACGAAACTGCAAATTCTGAAATTCAGTCAGATCAGGCCCGGATATTAAATATAAATATTGTACCAATCATCTACGTACGAGGCGAGCCAATATCCATCTTTTGTGCTTTGAGTAAAGTAGTTGTCGCAGCAACTATTCTTACTAGCTTTACTCAAAACATAAGAGAATAACGAAATCGAGTAGGTAGCTAATCTTAGCAGTGCATCTTGAAGTTAGATAAGGCATCCAAAATCTTCAGTGGCTTCAACTGCCAGGATCGAGAATAAACAGTGAGTACATAAGAATATATGGCCCAAGAACAGACGAGACGACCGGTAGCGATTGTAGTAAAAGACGTGGCAGACCGAGTGGCGGATTTCTTGACATTAGCGCAGCGATCGGAAGGTTGCCAAGTAACCCAACACCGTGAGTACGGGAGCGCTTCAGTGTGCAAGATAACTACTGCCATCAGTTGCCCCGAACATCCAAGGGTAGACAGGGTCACGATAAGCATCCATTATAAATAGATAAAATGGCAAGACCAGACCCGACGTTACCCCCAATGGACCCCCCAATGCGACCAGCCCCGATAGAACTAAGGCCAGAAACAGTGGCTGCTATGCGGGCGATGGGGACGGCCATGGCGGGAGAGATAGTGACCAGCAGTGAAAGGCGGGAGACCGCTAGGGTGTATCGGAAGGAGATACGGGATAACATTTACCGTATACAGCCCTGTGATGGTGTGGTGCCGGAGGAGGTACGCACCTTTCTAGATGAGACCCGGAGGGCGTGTGTAGCGCATGAAGGACGGTTGGATGGAATACCAGCATACGTTGTGACGAGGGCAGCTAGAGGGCAGCTGTCTCGAGCAGTTGACAGCTTTATGGTAGGGCAAAGGAGAGAAGACATAACGTATGACGCATTGGCGACGTACATCACCAACAATTTTGTCTCCACAAACGAGCCCGAGAGGATCAAATTCGACCTCGAAAACACAAAGCAACGACGCAACGAGATGGTCATTACGTTCAATCGACGCTACAGGGAGGAAAGTCTGCGCGCATACCCGGATGAAAACGCAGACAACCGCCGTACAGTTCTCGGTATCTAGTTGAGAGCATTGACGGATCGAGGCATGAGCAAACGTATCGTGAGAAAGCGGGCAACCACCTTAGCCCGAGCTATCGAAATCTCGGAAGAAGAAGAGACATGTAACGATCTACTGAAAGCCATGCAGATCAGCGGTCGACACGAAGAGGAGATGGAGGTAAATATGCTAGAACCAGCTGAGGAACGAGAGATCTGGAGCGTGGTTAAAAAGTTGAAACAACAAATAGCCGCGCAGTCAAAGATGATAGAACAGCTGTGTGGGCTGGTGAAGGACCTGCAGACAGCGGATGCAAGACCGAAACCAGTAGAGCCAAGGAGGGCAGTTGTCAAGAAAGAGATTCCCCAACCATCAAGAAGACAGGGCGTCGTGAAGAGAAACGCACCACAGAGGGATGTAAGCCACATTACATGCTACAATTGTGGGCGGACGGGGCATTATAAAAGTGACTGCAGGCAACAGGCACAACCACCCCGTAACGCGACAAGAACAACAGTGACACGACAACGACCCCAAAGGCCGCCCATGACATGCTTTAGATGTGGGAAAGAAGGCCACATGGCCAGGGATTGTGGGGACAATATGTTCGGAAATACTCCATCAATCGGACATTGCTTCATATGTGGTCACGCAGGCCACTGGGCGCGAGAGTGTCCACGAAAAGGACCGGCGACACGACCACAAGCAGCCGGACGACCTAACGGACCACCACGAAAAATCATGCGCCGAGCAGAAAAACGTCCCGCTGAGGAAGATTGGGACATAGACGAAGTAGATCGGGAACGACACATCACTCCGCGAGACTGTTCGCGGAACGTAAGACGAGACTTTGAGAATAGACGACAGCAGGACGGTGAATACGAAGACAGAGATGGTTTCGTTTTAACGGGTCCTGGTACTGATGCGTACGGTCGCTACGGCGGACGCGACCCATCACCGCGACGAGATTCATACGCGGAAGCTGTTAGTGGGCGAAGGAGCCCGTTAAACTAAGACGGAGAAGACCGTTGGTGCACGCACCGACCGAGCGGTTTTTAATCCGTCTTGAGATAGATTCGAACGGTCTAACGGATCAGGGTGAGTACTTGCATGCTTTAGTGGATACTGGTGCTAGCACATCCTTGATTCGTAAAGATGTATGGCGTAGCATGCTGAATGCTAGGCCATTGAAAAGAGCTAAGACACTGTTAGCTGTTAATGGTTCTCCCATAGAATTGTTGGGAGAAACTCAAGTAAAATTCAAGAACGCCCGGCCTATTCCTAGTACAATAGTAGCAAGATTGAGGCATGAATGTTTGCTTGGAGCGGATGCTTTGCACTTGGGAAATGCGAAGATAGATTATCAGGCCAAAGTAGTAGTATGGTTTGGCCAGGTATATCCATTTAGGTATCCTTATAGAGAACAGACGAATTATGTCTATGAGAGTTGTAAGGAAACGACCGGATATAAAGACATCGATAAAGTCTTGGTGGACTTTGCGGATGTCTTTGATACGGCTCGTCCAAAGACACTTGGATTGGTTCCTAAAGTGAAATGTACGGTATTAACAGGAGACGCGTATCCTATAAGGCAGAAAGCCTACCGTTTACCGCTGGCTAAGCAGTATATAGTCAAAAACCAAGTGGCTGAGATGCTGGAAGCGGGCGTCATAAGACCTTCGTCATCACCCTGGGCGTCACCCATTACATTGGTTCCTAAGAAGGACGGTGACACTAGGTTTTGTATAGACTACAGAAAATTGAATTCCGTATGTCGTAAGGATAGTTATCCTTTGCCGAATATCTCAGATATTTTTGATTCTATGGGAGGCGCAACGATCTTTTCTACTATGGACTTGAAGTCTGGCTATTGGCAGATACCAATGGACAGCCAAGACATAGAGAAGACAGCGTTCGTCTGTAGTGAAGGTCTCTTCGAATGGCTTCGTATGCCGTTCGGTTTTGCGAACTCAGGTGCCGTATTTCAGAGGGCCATGAATGATATTTTTCGAGAATTCGTGGGAAAATATCTGCATGTTTTCGTCGACGATATAGTCGTATATTCACAAAATCCGACGGAACATGCACAGCACTTACGTAAGGTCATGCGTAGGATAAGGGAGTATAATCTTCAGGTCAAGAAAAAGAAGTGCGATTTTGCTAGAGACTCAGTTGATTTGTTAGGTTATCGCATTTCTGCACAAGGAGTAGCTCCTCAGGCTAAGAAGGTCAAGGTCATTAGGGAAATGTCACCCCCACGCGATGTGGGCGAAGTAAGAAGTTTCCTTGGGGCTACAGGTTATTACCGCTCCTGTGTGCAGGGCTATGCCGAAATTGCTAAGCCTTTGATAGAATTAACGAAGAAGTATAAACGTTTCGAATGGGGGCCGGATGAACAGCAAGCGTTCAAGAAATTGCAGAACTTGCTGTGTAGTGAGACGGTTCTCACATATCCAAATTTAAATGCCCCGTATAAATTGTATACCGATGCGTCTAGCTATGCGATAGGTGCGATATTGGTACAGGTAGATGATAATGGAGTAGAGCGAGTAATCCAGTATGTGAGCTCTACGTTGAAGGACAGTCAGTTGAATTGGCCTGTAATAGAAAAGGAAGCGTACGCAGTGATATATGCGTTGAAGAAGCTTCGACCATATCTATTTGGCGCGCAGTTTACCGTGTATACTGACCACAAACCCATAAAGAGTTTGTTTGTGGGAGAAGTTAAGAACACGAAGGTGCAGCGCTGGGCTGTACTGATTGCAGAATACGGTTGTAAGATAGAGTACATCCAAGGCTCGAAGAACATTCGAGCGGACATGTTGTCCAGGTTACGTCGTCCAGTGGAGGTCGCCACCTTAGATACTGGCGATTTTGTTATACCAGATGTAGATGAGGGTGCGTTACCGCATGTTCCTCTAGAGACATTCGATATTCCCTACGACGAGTTGTGTAGCGAGCAAACCAAGGAATACACAGAGTTGTTTAAGAACACTCCGGAGGAATACATGGTTAAGAATGGTATTCTGTATTCTTTAGTTTCGCCCTCAGCATTGGACGCTGAGTACCCCAGAATTGTCTTACCTACCCTGTTCCGTGAGAAAGTGCTCCGGATAGCTCATGAACGAGCTGGTCACCAAGGTCTGCAGAAGACTATCGGTATGGTAAGAGATTCGTTTGTTTGGACATCTTTAAGGAAAGATGTGGTACGTATGCTTGAGAGGTGTACGACGTGCCAGGTCAATCGACCTGTCACTACTCGACCAAGGTACAGTGAGATGCCCATGGCCAATTATCCGAGTCAGATAATAGGCATGGATTTGATCGGTCCACTGTTGGAATCAAGTAAAGGGAATGTGTATATCATGACGATCGTTGATCACTGTTCTGCGTGGGCAGAAGCATATCCGATTCCGGCTAAGACGTCTCAGAACGTTGAAGACAAGTTCTTCAACGAGTACGTCGCGCGTCATGGTGTCCCTGAGATAGTGATAACTGATCAGGGAAAAGAATTTTGTTCTAAATCTCTGGAAGATCGATTTAAGGAACACGGTATAGATCATAGGCGATCGAGTCCATATCATCCGCAGACAAATGGACGTACCGAGAGGTTCAATCGAACTCTTAAGGAGTTAATCCAGAAAGGGGTGAATAATGCATCTCGTACATGGGAAGACGAGTTGGGTGCCGCCTTGGCAGCATACCGCAGTACTCGTCATTCCACGACCGGATATACGCCATTCTATCTGACGTATGGTCGACGAGCAAGACTTCCGTTGGCGATCCCTGTAGATGCTTCGCAGGATCTTAGTGAGAGACTGACCTGTCTCAATAATGCCTTGCTACGTGCTCGTAGTGAAACGGCGAAGTCTCGCGAAGTTCACCGAGAACAAATTGACAAGCGTGCAAACGCTGGTGTATTTCAGGTGGGGGATTCGGTGGTGGTAAAAGCTGAGGAGAGGATGAAATTAACCTCTCGCAGTGACCCCGAATATGAGATCTTTAAGATCAACGGGCCAGTGGCTCATGTCCGACATCAAAGGTCTGGGAAGGTGCGTGTACTTAATATAGCCAAGTTACGCGTAGTCGACTCAGAGATGTGCTGGGACAAGGTACGACCACGCCCTGTTCGTAACCCCACAAAAGGTACTAAGGGTAGTCATCATCCGAGGATGGTGCAGATCCCTGAGTCTGAAACCTTGCCGGTAGCTGGCAAGAGTGCAACCCCTAGTGGGATGAATCGTAGGAAGCGTGCCGCTTCTAACGATGAACCAAGGGTGAGCAAGGTGGGTAAGAGGGTTGATAATAACATCGGTCAACCCGGTACGAGTATGAATCGAAACCATGAGTCACCAACCGAGACTCACGTGATTCCTCCTGATGCGATGATGAACACATCGGAGGAGGTACCCGGAAGTGTGCCGGAGCCAATGGAAACGCTGCCAGCACATCCATACTTTCTGCGCAAGCGCAGGCATATGCCTGAGGTCGAAACTAACACCAAGCGACTCAGGATCGGTGCTTTTGGGCGTGCGCTATACGATGACTTCATCGATCGTATAGATGCAGTCATAATGCGACATAGCCGCAGACAATAATCATTGTAACTTATAATCGGTACCAGTAAGCATCGTATTAGTATAGCATCGCATATTTAGTCAAAAGTTTAAATTTTAGTAGCGATAGATTCCCGTGGCGAAGTGTACTCGATTTGCAGTGAGTAACCATGTCGGTGTCAGCCTTATCCGCTGAGGCCGCCCTAGCTGTTCATGCTTTGGTGACCAATATTGCTAGTATATGTAATGAGGATAGGGATAGGATGCGTACATTACTTATGCGGAGTATGCGGTTCGCTCTTAGAAATAAGAAAATTAATGCTGGACGAGTTATACTTATGACCGAAATCAGCAAGTGTTTAGTATCGGAATATGGGATAGACATAGTGCATTGGGTTCGAGTGCTGTTGTTGAGAAGCCTTATTAATCGCTGTATTTCTCACCAGGATCGGGTCGTGTGTGACCTGGTCAGAATGTCCTGGTGGTAAACCTAGGGTGTGTCAGGGTCAGCTAAGGGTCGACAAGACCCACGTGCCCTGCATAGTGAGCATATTAACGAACACCACCGATAGAAATTGCAATATTCAACTGTCCGAGTCCAACGTAACTGCAAGTAGATTGTCTGCCAATAGGAAAATCGGCGTAGTTTTGCAAACATTCGGTGAGACTATGGAAATTCATTGTGATGGAAAACTGACAGACAGATGTGACGTAAGCAATGGTGTGTATGCGTTGATGTCTGGAAAGTGTGGTTATAGCGGGAAGGGTTGGCAATTCGAGCCAGTGGCGTCTTACAGTCGGACGTACACTCGAGTTAGCCTGGCCATTGAAATGCCCCATTTGGATGTGACCGGCGTTCTAGATAAGTCCATGATAGTAGAGCATTTGAAAATGCAACCATGGGATCATTTACAGAAATCTAAGTATGTGCCGCTAGCACCATTGTCCGCGATTGACCCAGTGATGGTCAATAGCATCGGGGTACGATCCTTTGTATCCTATTCAGCGGGCTCCTTCGTAACTGTGCTAGTAATAATAATTGTGCTATACAAGTGTGGATTACTTTCGCGCATGTGGAATTGGATAAGATGCAAGCCACATGCGGCCCATAGTAGTGATAAACATACCGCCATTCATATTACTGCACCAGCAGTTCAGGCCCCGCGACACCGGAAAACTGCAGTGATACCGGAGTCGCTGGGGTTGGCAGCCGGGTCGTCGCCTAATGGTATTCCGAGGACTGAGATCGACCCGACGGCTGTCGACTGGGTGAACATAGAACTGTACGACGACGTGGTGGATCCTGACGAGGAAGTAGCTCGATTGGACATATCCAGGTGACGTTGTGGTACAAACTTTATATGCTGTGTGTGGAACATTGAATGGTGAAGACGGTATATTCGTTATATATTTGAACTTTATATGAACTTTACGTAGGAATTATTGTATGACATGTAATGGTATTTGCATTGTAGGATTAGGTTTTGAACTCAATATATATTCACTTATTTTACATTGTTTGATTATTCGTTTTCTTTATTAGTTTACGCGTGTGGCGGGTTACGTCCACGGTTTAATATTGATATTAATGTGTTTCCGGGGACGACGTACTGTTATCCGGACAAGTATGTATGTATAATCGTGCCTAGAGTCGAGGGTCTGGCATGATACCTCTTTCCGGGTGTAATCCGATTTCATAATTAATTGCTTTATGTATAGGCGATCATATTGATAATTACAATTGCTTTATGTATAGGCGATCGTATTGATAATTACAGGTGTGGGTGGTACTTGTGAGTATGGGATGTTATCCGTTCGGAGAGCAGCTGGTATAGTGTAGTTTTGTTGTTGATGTTGTACAACGAGTTAATTAACGCACACTTAAGGCCTTAAGTGGTGGTTAATTAACTTCGGTTGGTGGGCATCTGTGGATATGGGATTGTCTAGTGGGAGTCATGACCCGATGGACATCTTATATTTATAAGTAAGACCTTAGTAGAAATTAGTATCTTTTGAAAATACCAGTAGGGCTAAGGAAAGGATAACATCATATCATTGTAGTAGTGGTTGTACGGAGTGACTGAGGGCAATGAGTGTGCCTATGCGAAACCGATAGAGAAACTAGTATACTATTAAGACTGGAAATATGATGAATAGGAGAAGAGTCAACGGTGCTGGTTTGATGGTATCTGTCAGTAGATGAATAAAGTAAGGATGAAAGTGGTTGCCGTGGGATCAGCAATCAATTGGTGTTATTCAACAGCAGATACGAACAGTAGTTTACAAAATAATAAGTAAGTAAAACGCGATGGGAATCGATGAAAAGCGTTAAGTATAATATGAGGATAACAACGGACTAACTGACCTTAAGGTCGCGATAGAAGCACAACAACACCAGCTGGTGATGAGCTCATATAGCTCCAGTGCTATTAACCTTCCTAAATGACAGGCATAGGCCTAAGAGCAAGGAAGAGGACATGGACGGATGAGAGTCAATAGCATAACATCCTGTTAGGAACACAATTGTATATCAACAATGTATCAGTCATTCATGGTAGGCTATTTATCAGAAATGGATAATTGTTGATAGATACAGACAGATCGCATCAAAGCCAGAACCGGTGGGAACCGGTTATGACGTCATAATCAGAGGGAGATAAGATGGGATGCGAAACCATTGTGTAAGAGACTATTATTAGACATTACCGAATGATAGCCGTTCTTACTGGTGTAGGGTGACGTCATAATCAGAGGGAGATAAGATGAGTGAATGATGGAGATGCGAAACCATTAAGTAATAATAGGAATTGAGAGAGTATATAAGGAGTTTGAGAGGGAATCGAGGTTCGATACAATCTGATCATACGAGTAGTCATAAAAAGCTCTGTGCGAATTTATAGTGTAGGTCGGTAAATTGGTATAGAGTAGGATTGTTGGTTGGAAATAAGATAGTTAAATCATTAAGTATATTTCTTTCAATATAAAATAGATTATTATTTTATGCCAGCAAAAGGCATGTATTCTTGTGTACAGTTAGTGTAAGATTAAAGTCATCCCCTTGACAATTCAAGGCACTAGTTTGTCGTGTTTATTCTGGACATCACGGAAGACCACCGTGACGAAACTGCAAATTCTGAAATTCAGTCAGATCAGGCCCGGATATTAAATATAAATATTGTACCAATCATCTACGTACGAGGCGAGCCAATATCCATCTTTTGTGCTTTGAGTAAAGTAGTTGTCGCAGCAACTATTCTTACTAGCTTTACTCAAAACATAAGAGAATAACGAAATCGAGTAGGTAGCTAATCTTAGCAGTGCATCTTGAAGTTAGATAAGGCATCCAAAATCTTCAGTGGCTTCAACTGCCAGGATCGAGAATAAACAGTGAGTACATAAGAATATATGGCCCAAGAACAGACGAGACGACCGGTAGCGATTGTAGTAAAAGACGTGGCAGACCGAGTGGCGGATTTCTTGACATTAGCGCAGCGATCGGAAGGTTGCCAAGTAACCCAACACCGTGAGTACGGGAGCGCTTCAGTGTGCAAGATAACTACTGCCATCAGTTGCCCCGAACATCCAAGGGTAGACAGGGTCACGATAAGCATCCATTATAAATAGATAAAATGGCAAGACCAGACCCGACGTTACCCCCAATGGACCCCCCAATGCGACCAGCCCCGATAGAACTAAGGCCAGAAACAGTGGCTGCTATGCGGGCGATGGGGACGGCCATGGCGGGAGAGATAGTGACCAGCAGTGAAAGGCGGGAGACCGCTAGGGTGTATCGGAAGGAGATACGGGATAACATTTACCGTATACAGCCCTGTGATGGTGTGGTGCCGGAGGAGGTACGCACCTTTCTAGATGAGACCCGGAGGGCGTGTGTAGCGCATGAAGGACGGTTGGATGGAATACCAGCATACGTTGTGACGAGGGCAGCTAGAGGGCAGCTGTCTCGAGCAGTTGACAGCTTTATGGTAGGGCAAAGGAGAGAAGACATAACGTACGACGCATTGGCGACGTACATCACCAACAATTTTGTCTCCACAAACGAGCCCGAGAGGATCAAATTCGACCTCGAAAACACAAAGCAACGACGCAACGAGACGGTCATTACGTTCAATCGACGCTACAGGGAGGAAAGTCTGCGCGCATACCCGGATGAAAACGCAGACAACCGCCGTACAGTTCTCGGTATCTAGTTGAGAGCATTGACGGATCGAGGCATGAGCAAACGTATCGTGAGAAAGCGGGCAACCACCTTAGCCCGAGCTATCGAAATCTCGGAAGAAGAAGAGACATGTAACGATCTACTGAAAGCCATGCAGATCAGCGGTCGACACGAAGAGGAGATGGAGGTAAATATGCTAGAACCAGCTGAGGAACGAGAGATCTGGAGCGTGGTTAAAAAGTTGAAACAACAAATAGCCGCGCAGTCAAAGATGATAGAACAGCTGTGTGGGCTGGTGAAGGACCTGCAGACAGCGGATGCAAGACCGAAACCAGTAGAGCCAAGGAGGGCAGTTGTCAAGAAAGAGATTCCCCAACCATCAAGAAGACAGGGCGTCGTGAAGAGAAACGCACCACAGAGGGATGTAAGCCACATTACATGCTACAATTGTGGGCGGACGGGGCATTATAAAAGTGACTGCAGGCAACAGGCACAACCACCCCGTAACGCGACAAGAACAACAGTGACACGACAACGACCCCAAAGGCCGCCCATGACATGCTTTAGATGTGGGAAAGAAGGCCACATGGCCAGGGATTGTGGGGACAATATGTTCGGAAATACTCCATCAATCGGACATTGCTTCATATGTGGTCACGCAGGCCACTGGGCGCGAGAGTGTCCACGAAAAGGACCGGCGACACGACCACAAGCAGCCGGACGACCTAACGGACCACCACGAAAAATCATGCGCCGAGCAGAAAAACGTCCCGCTGAGGAAGATTGGGACATAGACGAAGTAGATCGGGAACGACACATCACTCCGCGAGACTGTTCGCGGAACGTAAGACGAGACTTTGAGAATAGACGACAGCAGGACGGTGAATACGAAGACAGAGATGGTTTCGTTTTAACGGGTCCTGGTACTGATGCGTACGGTCGCTACGGCGGACGCGACCCATCACCGCGACGAGATTCATACGCGGAAGCTGTTAGTGGGCGAAGGAGCCCGTTAAACTAAGACGGAGAAGACCGTTGGTGCACGCACCGACCGAGCGGTTTTTAATCCGTCTTGAGATAGATTCGAACAGTCTAACGGATCAGGGTGAGTACTTGCATGCTTTAGTGGATACTGGTGCTAGCACATCCTTGATTCGTAAAGATGTATGGCGTAGCATGCTGAATGCTAGGCCATTGAAAAGAGCTAAGACACTGTTAGCTGTTAATGGTTCTCCCATAGAATTGTTGGGAGAAACTCAAGTAAAATTCAAGAACGCCCGGCCTATTCCTAGTACAATAGTAGCAAGATTGAGGCATGAATGTTTGCTTGGAGCGGATGCTTTGCACTTGGGAAATGCGAAGATAGATTATCAGGCCAAAGTAGTAGTATGGTTTGGCCAGGTATATCCATTTAGGTATCCTTATAGAGAACAGACGAATTATGTCTATGAGAGTTGTAAGGAAACGACCGGATATAAAGACATCGATAAAGTCTTGGTGGACTTTGCGGATGTCTTTGATACGGCTCGTCCAAAGACACTTGGATTGGTTCCTAAAGTGAAATGTACGGTATTAACAGGAGACGCGTATCCTATAAGGCAGAAAGCCTACCGTTTACCGCTGGCTAAGCAGTATATAGTAAAAAACCAAGTGGCTGAGATGCTGGAAGCGGGCGTCATAAGACCTTCGTCATCACCCTGGGCGTCACCCATTACATTGGTTCCTAAGAAGGACGGTGACACTAGGTTTTGTATAGACTACAGAAAATTGAATTCCGTATGTCGTAAGGATAGTTATCCTTTGCCGAATATCTCAGATATTTTTGATTCTATGGGAGGCGCAACGATCTTTTCTACTATGGACTTGAAGTCTGGCTATTGGCAGATACCAATGGACAGCCAAGACATAGAGAAGACAGCGTTCGTCTGTAGTGAAGGTCTCTTCGAATGGCTTCGTATGCCGTTCGGTTTTGCGAACTCAGGTGCCGTATTTCAGAGGGCCATGAATGATATTTTTCGAGAATTTGTGGGAAAATATCTGCATGTTTTCGTCGACGATATAGTCGTATATTCACAAAATCCGACGGAACATGCACAGCACTTACGTAAGGTCATGCGTAGGATAAGGGAGTATAATCTTCAGGTCAAGAAAAAGAAGTGCGATTTTGCTAGAGACTCAGTTGATTTGTTAGGTTATCGCATTTCTGCACAAGGAGTAGCTCCTCAGGCTAAGAAGGTCAAGGTCATTAGGGAAATGTCACCCCCACGCGATGTGGGCGAAGTAAGAAGTTTCCTTGGGGCTACAGGTTATTACCGCTCCTGTGTGCAGGGCTATGCCGAAATTGCTAAGCCTTTGATAGAATTAATGAAGAAGTATAAACGTTTCGAATGGGGGCCGGATGAACAGCAAGCGTTCAAGAAATTGCAGAACTTGCTGTGTAGTGAGACGGTTCTCACATATCCAAATTTAAATGCCCCGTATAAATTGTATACCGATGCGTCTAGCTATGCGATAGGTGCGATATTGGTACAGGTAGATGATAATGGAGTAGAGCGAGTAATCCAGTATGTGAGCTCTACGTTGAAGGACAGTCAGTTGAATTGGCCTGTAATAGAAAAGGAAGCGTATGCAGTGATATATGCGTTGAAGAAGCTTCGACCATATCTATTTGGCGCGCAGTTTACCGTGTATACTGACCACAAACCCATAAAGAGTTTGTTTGTGGGAGAAGTTAAGAACACGAAGGTGCAGCGCTGGGCTGTACTGATTGCAGAATACGGTTGTAAGATAGAGTACATCCAAGGCTCGAAGAACATTCGAGCGGACATGTTGTCCAGGTTACGTCGTCCAGTGGAGGTCGCCACCTTAGATACTGGCGATTTTGTTATACCAGATGTAGATGAGGGTGCGTTACCGCATGTTCCTCTAGAGACATTCGATATTCCCTACGACGAGTTGTGTAGCGAGCAAACCAAGGAATACACAGAGTTGTTTAAGAACACTCCGGAGGAATACATGGTTAAGAATGGTATTCTGTATTCTTTAGTTTCGCCCTCAGCATTGGACGCTGAGTACCCCAGAATTGTCTTACCTACCCTGTTCCGTGAGAAAGTGCTCCGGATAGCTCATGAACGAGCTGGTCACCAAGGTCTGCAGAAGACTATCGGTATGGTAAGAGATTCGTTTGTTTGGACATCTTTAAGGAAAGATGTGGTACGTATGCTTGAGAGGTGTACGACGTGCCAGGTCAATCGACCTGTCACTACTCGACCAAGGTACAGTGAGATGCCCATGGCCAATTATCCGAGTCAGATAATAGGCATGGATTTGATCGGTCCACTGTTGGAATCAAGTAAAGGGAATGTGTATATCATGACGATCGTTGATCACTGTTCTGCGTGGGCAGAAGCATATCCGATTCCGGCTAAGACGTCTCAGAACGTTGAAGACAAGTTCTTCAACGAGTACGTCGCGCGTCATGGTGTCCCTGAGATAGTGATAACTGATCAGGGAAAAGAATTTTGTTCTAAATCTCTGGAAGATCGATTTAAGGAACACGGTATAGATCATAGGCGATCGAGTCCATATCATCCGCAGACAAATGGACGTACCGAGAGGTTCAATCGAACTCTTAAGGAGTTAATCCAGAAAGGGGTGAATAATGCATCTCGTACATGGGAAGACGAGTTGGGTGCCGCCTTGGCAGCATACCGCAGTACTCGTCATTCCACGACCGGATATACGCCATTCTATCTGACGTATGGTCGACGAGCAAGACTTCCGTTGGCGATCCCTGTAGATGCTTCGCAGGATCTTAGTGAGAGACTGACCTGTCTCAATAATGCCTTGCTACGTGCTCGTAGTGAAACGGCGAAGTCTCGCGAAGTTCACCGAGAACAAATTGACAAGCGTGCAAACGCTGGTGTATTTCAGGTGGGGGATTCGGTGGTGGTAAAAGCTGAGAGGATGAAATTAACCTCTCGCAGTGACCCCGAATATGAGATCTTTAAGATCAACGGGCCAGTGGCTCATGTCCGACATCAAAGGTCTGGGAAGGTGCGTGTACTTAATATAGCCAAGTTACGCGTAGTCGACTCAGAGATGTGCTGGGACAAGGTACGACCACGCCCTGTTCGTAACCCCACAAAAGGTACTAAGGGTAGTCATCATCCGAGGATGGTGCAGATCCCTGAGTCTGAAACCTTGCCGGTAGCTGGCAAGAGTGCAACCCCTAGTGGGATGAATCGTAGGAAGCGTGCCGCTTCTAACGATGAACCAAGGGTGAGCAAGGTGGGTAAGAGGGTTGATAATAACATCGGTCAACCCGGTACGAGTATGAATCGAAACCATGAGTCACCAACCGAGACTCACGTGATTCCTCCTGATGCGATGATGAACACATCGGAGGAGGTACCCGGAAGTGTGCCGGAGCCAATGGAAACGCTGCCAGCACATCCATACTTTCTGCGCAAGCGCAGGCATATGCCTGAGGTCGAAACTAACACCAAGCGACTCAGGATCGGTGCTTTTGGGCGTGCGCTATACGATGACTTCATCGATCGTATAGATGCAGTCATAATGCGACATAGCCGCAGACAATAATCATTGTAACTTATAATCGGTACCAGTAAGCATCGTATTAGTATAGCATCGCATATTTAGTCAAAAGTTTAAATTTTAGTAGCGATAGCTTCCCGTGGCGAAGTGTACTCGATTTGCAGTGAGTAACCATGTCGGTGTCAGCCTTATCCGCTGAGGCCGCCCTAGCTGTTCATGCTTTGGTGACCAATATTGCTAGTATATGTAATGAGGATAGGGATAGGATGCGTACATTACTTATGCGGAGTATGCGGTTCGCTCTTAGAAATAAGAAAATTAATGCTGGACGAGTTATACTTATGACCGAAATCAGCAAGTGTTTAGTATCGGAATATGGGATAGACATAGTGCATTGGGTTCGAGTGCTGTTGTTGAGAAGCCTTATTAATCGCTGTATTTCTCACCAGGATCGGGTCGTGTGTGACCTGGTCAGAATGTCCTGGTGGTAAACCTAGGGTGTGTCAGGGTCAGCTAAGGGTCGACAAGACCCACGTGCCCTGCATAGTGAGCATATTAACGAACACCACCGATAGAAATTGCAATATTCAACTGTCCGAGTCCAACGTAACTGCAAGTAGATTGTCTGCCAATAGGAAAATCGGCGTAGTTTTGCAAACATTCGGTGAGACTATGGAAATTCATTGTGATGGAAAACTGACAGACAGATGTGACGTAAGCAATGGTGTGTATGCGTTGATGTCTGGAAAGTGTGGTTATAGCGGGAAGGGTTGGCAATTCGAGCCAGTGGCGTCTTACAGTCGGACGTACACTCGAGTTAGCCTGGCCATTGAAATGCCCCATTTGGATGTGACCGGCGTTCTAGATAAGTCCATGATAGTAGAGCATTTGAAAATGCAACCATGGGATCATTTACAGAAATCTAAGTATGTGCCGCTAGCACCATTGTCCGCGATTGACCCAGTGATGGTCAATAGCATCGGGGTACGATCCTTTGTATCCTATTCAGCGGGCTCCTTCGTAACTGTGCTAGTAATAATAATTGTGCTATACAAGTGTGGATTACTTTCGCGCATGTGGAATTGGATAAGATGCAAGCCACATGCGGCCCATAGTAGTGATAAACATACCGCCATTCATATTACTGCACCAGCAGTTCAGGCCCCGCGACACCGGAAAACTGCAGTGATACCGGAGTCGCTGGGGTTGGCAGCCGGGTCGTCGCCTAATGGTATTCCGAGGACTGAGATCGACCCGACGGCTGTCGACTGGGTGAACATAGAACTGTACGACGACGTGGTGGATCCTGACGAGGAAGTAGCTCGATTGGACATATCCAGGTGACGTTGTGGTACAAACTTTATATGCTGTGTGTGGAACATTGAATGGTGAAGACGGTATATTCGTTATATATTTGAACTTTATATGAACTTTACGTAGGAATTATTGTATGACATGTAATGGTATTTGCATTGTAGGATTAGGTTTTGAACTCAATATATATTCACTTATTTTACATTGTTTGATTATTCGTTTTCTTTATTAGTTTACGCGTGTGGCGGGTTACGTCCACGGTTTAATATTGATATTAATGTGTTTCCGGGGACGACGTACTGTTATCCGGACAAGTATGTATGTATAATCGTGCCTAGAGTCGAGGGTCTGGCATGATACCTCTTTCCGGGTGTAATCCGATTTCATAATTAATTGCTTTATGTATAGGCGATCATATTGATAATTACAATTGCTTTATGTATAGGCGATCGTATTGATAATTACAGGTGTGGGTGGTACTTGTGAGTATGGGATGTTATCCGTTCGGAGAGCAGCTGGTATAGTGTAGTTTTGTTGTTGATGTTGTACAACGAGTTAATTAACGCACACTTAAGGCCTTAAGTGGTGGTTAATTAACTTCGGTTGGTGGGCATCTGTGGATATGGGATTGTCTAGTGGGAGTCATGACCCGATGGACATCTTATATTTATAAGTAAGACCTTAGTAGAAATTAGTATCTTTTGAAAATACCAGTAGGGCTAAGGAAAGGATAACATCATATCATTGTAGTAGTGGTTGTACGGAGTGACTGAGGGCAATGAGTGTGCCTATGCGAAACCGATAGAGAAACTAGTATACTATTAAGACTGGAAATATGATGAATAGGAGAAGAGTCAACGGTGCTGGTTTGATGGTATCTGTCAGTAGATGAATAAAGTAAGGATGAAAGTGGTTGCCGTGGGATCAGCAATCAATTGGTGTTATTCAACAGCAGATACGAACAGTAGTTTACAAAATAATAAGTAAGTAAAACGCGATGGGAATCGATGAAAAGCGTTAAGTATAATATGAGGATAACAACGGACTAACTGACCTTAAGGTCGCGATAGAAGCACAACAACACCAGCTGGTGATGAGCTCATATAGCTCCAGTGCTATTAACCTTCCTAAATGACAGGCATAGGCCTAAGAGCAAGGAAGAGGACATGGACGGATGAGAGTCAATAGCATAACATCCTGTTAGGAACACAATTGTATATCAACAATGTATCAGTCATTCATGGTAGGCTATTTATCAGAAATGGATAATTGTTGATAGATACAGACAGATCGCATCAAAGCCAGAACCGGTGGGAACCGGTTATGACGTCATAATCAGAGGGAGATAAGATGGGATGCGAAACCATTGTGTAAGAGACTATTATTAGACATTACCGAATGATAGCCGTTCTTACTGGTGTAGGGTGACGTCATAATCAGAGGGAGATAAGATGAGTGAATGATGGAGATGCGAAACCATTAAGTAATAATAGGAATTGAGAGAGTATATAAGGAGGAGTTTGAGAGGGAATCGAGGTTCGATACAATCTGATCATACGAGTAGTCATTAAAAGCTCTGTGCGAATTTATAGTGTAGGTCGGTAAATTGGTATAGAGTAGGATTGTTGGTTGGAAATAAGATAGTTAAATCATTAAGTATATTTCTTTCAATATAAAATAGATTATTATTTTATGCCAGCAAAAGGCATGTATTCTTGTGTACAGTTAGTGTAAGATTAAAGTCATCCCCTTGACAATTCAAGGCACTAGTTTGTCGTGTTTATTCTGGACATCACGGAAGACCACCGTGACGAAACTGCAAATTCTGAAATTCAGTCAGATCAGGCCCGGATATTAAATATAAATATTGTACCAATCATCTACGTACGAGGCGAGCCAATATCCATCTTTTGTGCTTTGAGTAAAGTAGTTGTCGCAGCAACTATTCTTACTAGCTTTACTCAAAACATAAGAGAATAACGAAATCGAGTAGGTAGCTAATCTTAGCAGTGCATCTTGAAGTTAGATAAGGCATCCAAAATCTTCAACATGATCATATCATACCACAACAATCATTCACATGATGATATCATACCACAACAATCATTCACATGATCACATCATATCACAACAATCATTCACATGATCATATCACACCACTACACTCATTCACATGATCACATCATATCACAACAATCATTCACATGATGATATCATATCACAACACTCATTCACATGATCACATCATATCACAACAATCATTCACATGATCACATCATATCACAACAATCATTCACATGATCACATCATACCACAACAATCATTCACATGATCACATCATACCACAACAATCATTCACATCATATCACAACAATCATTCACATGATGATATCATACCACAACAATCATTCACATGATCACATCATACCACAACAATCATTCACATGATCACATCATATCACAACAATCATTCACATGATCACAACAATCATTCACATGATCACATCATACCACAACAATCATTCACATGATCACATCATACCACAACAATCATTCACATGATCACATCATACCACAACAATCATTCACATGATCACATCATACCACAACAATCATTCACATGATGATATCATA
Organism: Chaetoderma sp. LZ-2023a; assembly: GCA_034401795.1. Lineage (NCBI taxonomy): Eukaryota > Metazoa > Mollusca > Caudofoveata > Chaetodermatida > Chaetodermatidae > Chaetoderma > Chaetoderma sp. LZ-2023a. The sequence goes on from CM067362.1 coordinate 16,307,141, forward strand.
TCATAACAATCATTCACATGATGATATCATACCACAACAATCATTCACATGATGATATCATACCACAACAATCATTCACATGATGATATCATACCACAACAATCATTCATGCGATGACATCATACCACAACAATCATTCACATGATGATATCATACCACAACAATCATTCACATGATGATATTATACCACAACAATCATTCACATGATCACATCGTATCACAACAATCATTCACATGATCACATCATACCACAACAATCGTTCACATGATCACATCATACCACAACAATCATTCACATCATATCACAACAATCATTCACATGATGATATCATACCACAACAATCATTCACATGATCACATCATACCACAACAATCATTCACATGATCACATCATATCACAACAATCATTCACATGATCACATCATATCACAACAATCAGTCACATGATCACATCATATCACAACAATCATTCACATAATCACATCATATCACAACAATCATTCACATGATGATATCATACCACAACAATCATACACATGATGATATCATACCACAACAATCATTCACTGGATGACATCATACCACAACAATTATTCACATGATCACATCATACCACAACAATCATTCACATGATCACATCATATCACAACAATCATTCACATGATCACATCATACCACAACAATCATTCACATGATCACATCATATCACAACAATCATTCACATGATGATATCATATCACAACAATCATTCACATGATCACATCATATCACAACAATCATTCACATGATGATATAATATCACAACAATCATTCACATGATCACATCATATCACAACAATCATTCACATGATGATATCATATCACAACAATCATTCACATAATCACATCATATCACAACAATCATTCACATGATGATATCATATCACAACAATCATTCACATGATCACATCATAACACAACAATTATTCACATGATCACATCATACCACAACAATCATTCACATGATCACATCATATCACAACAATCATTCACATGATCACATCATATCACAACAATCATTCACATGATGATATCATATCACAACAATCATTCACATGATCACATCATATCACAACAATCATTCACATGATGATATCATATCACAACAATCATTTACATGATCACATCATATCACAACAATCATTCACATGATGATATCATATCACAACAATCATTCACATGATGATATCATACCACAACAATCATTCACATGATGATATCATACCTCAACAATCATTCACTGGATGACATCATACCACAACAATGATTCACATGATGATATCATACCACAACAATCATTCACATGATGATATCATACCACAACAATCATTCACATGATCATATATTCACATGATCATATCATATGACAACAATCATTCACATGATGATATTATACCACAACAATCATTCACATGATGATATCATACCACAACAATCATACACATGATGATATCATACCACAACAATCATTCACTGGATGACATCATACCACAACAATTATTCACATGATCACATCATACCACAACAATCATTCACATGATCACATCATATCACAACAATCATTCACATGATCACATCATACCACAACAATCATTCACATGATCACATCATATCACAACAATCATTCACATGATGATATCATATCACAACAATCATTCACATGATCACATCATATCACAACAATCATTCACATGATGATATAATATCACAACAATCATTCACATGATCACATCATATCACAACAATCATTCACATGATGATATCATATCACAACAATCATTCACATAATCACATCATATCACAACAATCATTCACATGATGATATCATATCACAACAATCATTCACATGATCACATCATAACACAACAATTATTCACATGATCACATCATACCACAACAATCATTCACATGATCACATCATATCACAACAATCATTCACATGATCACATCATATCACAACAATCATTCACATGATGATATCATATCACAACAATCATTCACATGATCACATCATATCACAACAATCATTCACATGATGATATCATATCACAACAATAATTTACATGATCACATCATATCACAACAATCATTCACATGATGATATCATATCACAACAATCATTCACATGATGATATCATATCACAACAATCATTCACATGATCACATCATATCACAACAATCATTCACATGATGATATCATATCACAACAATCATTCACATGATCACATCATATCACAACAATCATTCACATGATGATATCATATCACAACAATCATTCACATGATCACATCATACCACAACAATCATTCACATGATCACATCATATCACAACAATCATTCACATGATCACAACAATCATTCACATGATCACATCATACCACAACAATCATTCACATGATCACATCATACCACAACAATCATTCACATGATCACATCATACCACAACAATCATTCACATGATCACATCATACCACAACAATCATTCACATGATGATATCATATCATAACAATCATTCACATGATGATATCATACCACAACAATCATTCACATGATGATATCATACCACAACAATCATTCACATGATGATATCATACCAAAACAATCATTCATGCGATGACATCATACCACAACAATCATTCACATGATGATATCATACCACAACAATCATTCACATGATGATATTATACCACAACAATCATTCACATGATCACATCATACCACAACAATCATTCACATGATCACATCATACCACAACAATCATTCACATGATCACATCATATCACAACAATCATTCACATGATGATATTATACCACAACAATCAGTCACATGATCACATCATACCACAACAATCATTCACATGATCACATCATATCACAACAATCATTTACATGATCACATCATATCACAACAATCATTCACATGATGATATCATATCACAACAATCATTCACATGATGATATCATATCACAACAATCATTCACATGATCACATCATATCACAACAATCATTCACATGATGATATCATATCACAACAATCATTCACATGATCACATCATATCACAACAATCATTCACATGATGATATCATATCACACCAATCATTCACATGATCACATCATACCACAACAATCATTCACATGATCACATCATATCACAACAATCATTCACATGATCACACCAATCATTCACATGATCACATCATACCACAACAATCATTCACATGATCACATCATACCACAACAATCATTCACATGATCACATCATACCACAACAATCATTCACATGATCACATCATATCACAACAATCATTCACATGATTACATCATACCACAACAATCATTCACATGATCACATCATATCACAACAATCATTCACATGATCACATCATACCACAACAATCATTCACATGATGATATCATACCACAACAATCATTCACATGATGATATCATATCACAACAATCATTCACATGATCACATCATATCACAACAATCATTCACATGATGATATCATATCACAACAATCATTCACATGATCACATCATATCACAACAATCATTCACATAATCACATCATACCACAACAATCATTCACATGATCACATCATACCACAACAATCATTCACATGATGATATCATATCACAACAATCATTCACATGATCACATCATATCACAACAATCATTCACATGATCACATCATATCACAACAATCATTCACATGATCACATCATATCACAACAATCATTCACATGATGATATCATATCACAACAATCATTCACATGATCACATCATACCACAACAATCATTCACATGATCACATCATATCACAACACTCATTCACATGATCACATCATATCACAACAATCATTCACATGATCACATCATATCACAACAATCATTCACATGATGATATCATATCACAACAATCATTCACATGATCACATCATATCACAACAATCATTCACATGATCACATCATACCACAACAATCATTCACATGATCACATCATACCACAACAATCATTCACATGATGATATCATATCACAACAATCATTCACATGATCACATCATATCACAACAATCATTCACATGATCACATCATATCACAACAATCATTCACATGATCACATCATATCACAACAATCATTCACATGATGATATCATATCACAACAATCATTCACATGATCACATCATACCACAACAATCATTCACATGATCACATCATACCACAACAATCATTCACATGATGATATCATATCACAACAATCATTCACATGATCATATCATACCACAACAATCATTCACATGATGATATCATACCACAACAATCATTCACATGATCACATCATATCACAACAATCATTCACATGATCATATCACACCACTACACTCATTCACATGATCACATCATATCACAACAATCATTCACATGATGATATCATATCACAACACTCATTCACATGATCACATCATATCACAACAATCATTCACATGATCACATCATATCACAACAATCATTCACATGATCACATCATACCACAACAATCATTCACATGATCACATCATACCACAACAATCATTCACATCATATCACAACAATCATTCACATGATGATATCATACCACAACAATCATTCACATGATCACATCATACCACAACAATCATTCACATGATCACATCATATCACAACAATCATTCACATGATCACAACAATCATTCACATGATCACATCATACCACAACAATCATTCACATGATCACATCATACCACAACAATCATTCACATGATCACATCATACCACAACAATCATTCACATGATCACATCATACCACAACAATCATTCACATGATGATATCATATCATAACAATCATTCACATGATGATATCATACCACAACAATCATTCACATGATGATATCATACCACAACAATCATTCACATGATGATATCATACCACAACAATCATTCATGCGATGACATCATACCACAACAATCATTCACATGATGATATCATACCACAACAATCATTCACATGATGATATTATACCACAACAATCATTCACATGATCACATCGTATCACAACAATCATTCACATGATCACATCATACCACAACAATCGTTCACATGATCACATCATACCACAACAATCATTCACATCATATCACAACAATCATTCACATGATGATATCATACCACAACAATCATTCACATGATCACATCATACCACAACAATCATTCACATGATCACATCATATCACAACAATCATTCACATGATCACATCATATCACAACAATCAGTCACATGATCACATCATACCACAACAATCATTCACATGATCACATCATATCACAACAATCATTCACATAATCACATCATATCACAACAATCATTCACATGATGATATCATACCACAACAATCATACACATGATGATATCATACCACAACAATCATTCACTGGATGACATCATACCACAACAATTATTCACATGATCACATCATACCACAACAATCATTCACATGATCACATCATATCACAACAATCATTCACATGATCACATCATACCACAACAATCATTCACATGATCACATCATATCACAACAATCATTCACATGATGATATCATATCACAACAATCATTCACATGATCACATCATATCACAACAATCATTCACATGATGATATAATATCACAACAATCATTCACATGATCACATCATATCACAACAATCATTCACATGATGATATCATATCACAACAATCATTCACATAATCACATCATATCACAACAATCATTCACATGATGATATCATATCACAACAATCATTCACATGATCACATCATAACACAACAATTATTCACATGATCACATCATATCACAACAATCATTCACATGATCACATCATATCACAACAATCATTCACATGATCACATCATATCACAACAATCATTCACATGATGATATCATATCACAACAATCATTCACATGATCACATCATATCACAACAATCATTCACATGATGATATCATACCACAACAATCATACACATGATGATATCATACCACAACAATCATTCACTGGATGACATCATACCACAACAATTATTCACATGATCACATCATACCACAACAATCATTCACATGATCACATCATATCACAACAATCATTCACATGATGATATCATATCACAACAATCATTCACATGATCACATCATATCACAACAATCATTCACATGATGATATCATATCACAACAATCATTCACATGATCACATCATATCACAACAATCATTCACATGATGATATAATATCACAACAATCATTCACATGATCACATCATATCACAACAATCATTCACATGATGATATCATATCACAACAATCATTCACATAATCACATCATATCACAACAATCATTCACATGATGATATCATATCACAACAATCATTCACATGATCACATCATAACACAACAATTATTCACATGATCACATCATACCACAACAATCATTCACATGATCACATCATATCACAACAATCATTCACATGATCACATCATATCACAACAATCATTCACATGATGATATCATATCACAACAATCATTCACATGATCACATCATATCACAACAATCATTCACATGATGATATCATATCACAACAATCATTCACATGATCACATCATATCACAACAATCATTCACATGATGATATCATATCACAACAATCATTCACATGATGATATCATATCACAACAATCATTCACATGATCACATCATATCACAACAATCATTCACATGATGATATCATATCACAACAATCATTCACATGATCACATCATATCACAACAATCATTCACATGATGATATCATATCACAACAATCATTCACATGATCACATCATATCACAACAATCATTCACATCATATCACAACAATCATTCACATAATCACATCATACCACAACAATCATTCACATGATCACATCATACCACAACAATCATTCACATGATGATATCATATCACAACAATCATTCACATGATCACATCATATCACAACAATCATTCACATGATCACATCATATCACAACAATCATTCACATGATCACATCATATCACAACAATCATTCACATGATGATATCATATCACAACAATCATTCACATGATCACATCATACCACAACAATCATTCACATGATCACATCATATCACAACAATCATTCACATGATCACATCATATCACAACAATCATTCACATGATCACATCATATCACAACAATCATTCACATGATGATATCATATCACAAAAATCATTCACATGATCACATCATATCACAACAATCATTCACATGATCACATCATACCACAACAATCATTCACATGATCACATCATACCACAACAATCATTCACATGATGATATCATATCACAACAATCATTCACATGATGATATCATATCACAACAATCATTCACATGATCACATCATATCACAACAATCATTCACATGATCACATCATATCACAACAATCATTCACATGATCACATCATATCACAACAATCATTCACATGATGATATCATATCACAACAATCATTCACATGATCACATCATACCACAACAATCATTCACATGATCACATCATATCACAACACTCATTCACATGATCACATCATATCACAACAATCATTCACATGATCACATCATATCACAACAATCATTCACATGATGATATCATATCACAACAATCATTCACATGATCACATCATATCACAACAATCATTCACATGATCACATCATACCACAACAATCATTCACATGATCACATCATACCACAACAATCATTCACATGATGATATCATATCACAACAATCATTCACATGATCACATCATATCACAACAATCATTCACATGATCACATCATATCACAACAATCATTCACATGATCACATCATATCACAACAATCATTCACATGATGATATCATATCACAACAATCATTCACATGATCACATCATACCACAACAATCATTCACATGATCACATCATACCACAACAATCATTCACATGATGATATCATATCACAACAATCATTCACATGATCATATCATACCACAACAATCATTCACATGATGATATCATACCACAACAATCATTCACATGATCACATCATATCACAACAATCATTCACATGATCATATCACACCACTACACTCATTCACATGATCACATCATATCACAACAATCATTCACATGATGATATCATATCACAACACTCATTCACATGATCACATCATATCACAACAATCATTCACATGATCACATCATATCACAACAATCATTCACATGATCACATCATACCACAACAATCATTCACATGATCACATCATACCACAACAATCATTCACATCATATCACAACAATCATTCACATGATGATATCATACCACAACAATCATTCACATGATCACATCATACCACAACAATCATTCACATGATCACATCATATCACAACAATCATTCACATGATCACAACAATCATTCACATGATCACATCATACCACAACAATCATTCACATGATCACATCATACCACAACAATCATTCACATGATCACATCATACCACAACAATCATTCACATGATCACATCATACCACAACAATCATTCACATGATGATATCATATCATAACAATCATTCACATGATGATATCATACCACAACAATCATTCACATGATGATATCATACCACAACAATCATTCACATGATGATATCATACCACAACAATCATTCATGCGATGACATCATACCACAACAATCATTCACATGATGATATCATACCACAACAATCATTCACATGATGATATTATACCACAACAATCATTCACATGATCACATCATATCACAACAATCATTCACATGATCACATCATACCACAACAATCATTCACATGATCACATCATACCACAACAATCATTCACATCATATCACAACAATCATTCACATGATGATATCATACCACAACAATCATTCACATGATCACATCATACCACAACAATCATTCACATGATCACATCATATCACAACAATCATTCACATGATCACATCATATCACAACAATCAGTCACATGATCACATCATACCACAACAATCATTCACATGATCACATCATATCACAACAATCATTCACATAATCACATCATATCACAACAATCATTCACATGATGATATCATACCACAACAATCATACACATGATGATATCATACCACAACAATCATTCACTGGATGACATCATACCACAACAATTATTCACATGATCACATCATACCACAACAATCATTCACATGATCACATCATATCACAACAATCATTCACATGATCACATCATACCACAACAATCATTCACATGATCACATCATATCACAACAATCATTCACATGATGATATCATATCACAACAATCATTCACATGATCACATCATATCACAACAATCATTCACATGATGATATAATATCACAACAATCATTCACATGATCACATCATATCACAACAATCATTCACATGATGATATCATATCACAACAATCATTCACATAATCACATCATATCACAACAATCATTCACATGATGATATCATATCACAACAATCATTCACATGATCACATCATAACACAACAATTATTCACATGATCACATCATATCACAACAATCATTCACATGATCACATCATATCACAACAATCATTCACATGATCACATCATATCACAACAATCATTCACATGATGATATCATATCACAACAATCATTCACATGATCACATCATATCACAACAATCATTCACATGATGATATCATATCACAACAATCATTCACATGATCACATCATATCACAACAATCATTCACATGATGATATCATATCACAACAATCATTCACATGATGATATCATATCACAACAATCATTCACATGATCACATCATATCACAACAATCATTCACATGATGATATCATATCACAACAATCATTCACATGATCACATCATATCACAACAATCATTCACATGATGATATCATATCACAACAATCATTCACATGATCACATCATATCACAACAATCATTCACATCATATCACAACAATCATTCACATGATCACATCATATCACAACAATCATTCACATGATCACATCATATCACAACAATCATTCACATGATCACATCATATCACAACAATCATTCACATGATGATATCATATCACAACAATCATTCACATGATCACATCATACCACAACAATCATTCACATGATCACATCATATCACAACAATCATTCACATGATCACATCATATCACAACAATCATTCACATGATCACATCATATCACAACAATCATTCACATGATGATATCATATCACAACAATCATTCACATGATCACATCATATCACAACAATCATTCACATGATCACATCATACCACAACAATCATTCACATGATCACATCATATCACAACAATCATTCACATGATGATATCATATCACAACAATCATTCACATAATCACATCATATCACAACAATCATTCACATGATGATATCATATCACAACAATCATTCACATGATCACATCATAACACAACAATTATTCACATGATCACATCATACCACAACAATCATTCACATGATCACATCATATCACAACAATCATTCACATGATCACATCATATCACAACAATCATTCACATGATGATATCATATCACAACAATCATTCACATGATCACATCATATCACAACAATCATTCACATGATGATATCATATCACAACAATCATTTACATGATCACATCATATCACAACAATCATTCACATGATGATATCATATCACAACAATCATTCACATGATGATATCATATCACAACAATCATTCACATGATCACATCATATCACAACAATCATTCACATGATGATATCATATCACAACAATCATTCACATGATCACATCATATCACAACAATCATTCACATGATGATATCATATCACAACAATCATTCACATGATCACATCATATCACAACAATCATTCACATCATATCACAACAATCATTCACATGATCACATCATACCACAACAATCATTCACATGATCACATCATACCACAACAATCATTCACATGATGATATCATATCACAACAATCATTCACATGATCACATCATATCACAACAATCATTCACATGATCACATCATATCACAACAATCATTCACATGATCACATCATATCACAACAATCATTCACATGATGATATCATATCACAACAATCATTCACATGATCACATCATACCACAACAATCATTCACATGATCACATCATATCACAACAATCATTCACATGATCACATCATATCACAACAATCATTCACATGATCACATCATATCACAACAATCATTCACATGATGATATCATATCACAACAATCATTCACATGATCACATCATATCACAACAATCATTCACATGATCACATCATATCACAACAATCATTCACATGATCACATCATATCACAACAATCATTCACATGATGATATCATATCACAACAATCATTCACATGATCACATCATACCACAACAATCATTCACATGATCACATCATATCACAACAATCATTCACATGATGATATCATATCACAACAATCATTCACATGATCACATCATATCACAACAATCATTCACATGATGATATCATATCACAACAATCATTCACATGATCACATCATATCACAACAATCATTCACATGATGATATCATATCACAACAATCATTCACATGATCACATCATATCACAACAATCATTCACATGATCACATCATATCACAACAATCATTCACATGATCACATCATATCACAACAATCATTCACATGATCACATCATATCACAACAATCATTCACATGATGATATCATATCACAACAATCATTCACATGATCACATCATATCACAACAATCATTCACATGATGATATCATATCACAACAATCATTCACATGATCACATCATATCACAACAATCATTCACATGATGATATCATATCACAACAATCATTCACATGATCACATCATATCACAACAATCATTCACATGATGATATCATATCACAACAATCATTCACATGATCACATCATATCACAACAATCATTCACATGATCACATCATACCACAACAATCATTCACATGATGATATCATATCACAACAATCATTCACATGATCACATCATATCACAACAATCATTCACATGATCACATCATATCACAACAATCATTCACATGATCACATCATATCACAACAATCATTCACATGATGATATCATATCACAACAATCATTCACATGATCACATCATACCACAACAATCATTCACATGATCACATCATATCACAACAATCATTCACATGATCACATCATATCACAACAATCATTCACATGATCACATCATATCACAACAATCATTCACATGATGATATCATATCACAACAATCATTCACATGATCACATCATATCACAACAATCATTCACATGATCACATCATATCACAACAATCATTCACATGATCACATCATACCACAACAATCATTCACATGATGATATCATATCACAACAATCATTCACATGATCACATCATATCACAACAATCATTCACATGATCACATCATATCACAACAATCATTCACATGATCACATCATATCACAACAATCATTCACATGATCACATCATATCACAACAATCATTCACATGATGATATCATATCACAACAATCATTCACATGATCACATCATACCACAACAATCATTCACATGATCACATCATATCACAACACTCATTCACATGATCACATCATATCACAACAATCATTCACATGATCACATCATATCACAACAATCATTCACATGATGATATCATATCACAACAATCATTCACATGATCACATCATATCACAACAATCATTCACATGATCACATCATACCACAACAATCATTCACATGATCACATCATACCACAACAATCATTCACATGATGATATCATATCACAACAATCATTCACATGATCACATCATATCACAACAATCATTCACATGATCACATCATATCACAACAATCATTCACATGATCACATCATATCACAACAATCATTCACATGATGATATCATATCACAACAATCATTCACATGATCACATCATACCACAACAATCATTCACATGATCACATCATACCACAACAATCATTCACATGATGATATCATATCACAACAATCATTCACATGATCATATCATACCACAACAATCATTCACATGATGATATCATACCACAACAATCATTCACATGATCACATCATATCACAACAATCATTCACATGATCATATCACACCACTACACTCATTCACATGATCACATCATATCACAACAATCATTCACATGATGATATCATATCACAACACTCATTCACATGATCACATCATATCACAACAATCATTCACATGATCACATCATATCACAACAATCATTCACATGATCACATCATACCACAACAATCATTCACATGATCACATCATACCACAACAATCATTCACATCATATCACAACAATCATTCACATGATGATATCATACCACAACAATCATTCACATGATCACATCATACCACAACAATCATTCACATGATCACATCATATCACAACAATCATTCACATGATCACAACAATCATTCACATGATCACATCATACCACAACAATCATTCACATGATCACATCATACCACAACAATCATTCACATGATCACATCATACCACAACAATCATTCACATGATCACATCATACCACAACAATCATTCACATGATGATATCATATCATAACAATCATTCACATGATGATATCATACCACAACAATCATTCACATGATGATATCATACCACAACAATCATTCACATGATGATATCATACCACAACAATCATTCATGCGATGACATCATACCACAACAATCATTCACATGATGATATCATACCACAACAATCATTCACATGATGATATTATACCACAACAATCATTCACATGATCACATCATATCACAACAATCATTCACATGATCACATCATACCACAACAATCATTCACATGATCACATCATACCACAACAATCATTCACATCATATCACAACAATCATTCACATGATGATATCATACCACAACAATCATTCACATGATCACATCATACCACAACAATCATTCACATGATCACATCATATCACAACAATCATTCACATGATCACATCATATCACAACAATCAGTCACATGATCACATCATACCACAACAATCATTCACATGATCACATCATATCACAACAATCATTCACATAATCACATCATATCACAACAATCATTCACATGATGATATCATACCACAACAATCATACACATGATGATATCATACCACAACAATCATTCACTGGATGACATCATACCACAACAATTATTCACATGATCACATCATACCACAACAATCATTCACATGATCACATCATATCACAACAATCATTCACATGATCACATCATACCACAACAATCATTCACATGATCACATCATATCACAACAATCATTCACATGATGATATCATATCACAACAATCATTCACATGATCACATCATATCACAACAATCATTCACATGATGATATAATATCACAACAATCATTCACATGATCACATCATATCACAACAATCATTCACATGATGATATCATATCACAACAATCATTCACATAATCACATCATATCACAACAATCATTCACATGATGATATCATATCACAACAATCATTCACATGATCACATCATAACACAACAATTATTCACATGATCACATCATACCACAACAATCATTCACATGATCACATCATATCACAACAATCATTCACATGATCACATCATATCACAACAATCATTCACATGATGATATCATATCACAACAATCATTCACATGATCACATCATATCACAACAATCATTCACATGATGATATCATATCACAACAATCATTTACATGATCACATCATATCACAACAATCATTCACATGATGATATCATATCACAACAATCATTCACATGATGATATCATATCACAACAATCATTCACATGATCACATCATATCACAACAATCATTCACATGATGATATCATATCACAACAATCATTCACATGATCACATCATATCACAACAATCATTCACATGATGATATCATATCACAACAATCATTCACATGATCACATCATATCACAACAATCATTCACATGATCACATCATATCACAACAATCATTCACATGATCACATCATATCACAACAATCATTCACATCATATCACAACAATCATTCAAACATCGTCGTGTCGTG